>BLKR01008427.1:0-19792 GCA_011170035.1 Teleogryllus occipitalis
ATTATTGACTGATTTTTCGTGTTTCCGGGCACGTCAACTGCTTTGGTCATTAGTCCCGTTAGTGTAGTGCATGTTTTTTCTCGGGAGATGGCAGTGATCTTCCCCCGCTGGATGGCGAGATACTGCGTCGACCTACCGTCGGCTAGTGGGGTTTGCTCCCAACCAGAACTCTCTCACCAGCGGGGCACCGCCCCAGCAGGGACAAGCTCTAAGCTCCCGACCGGTCTCCCGGAATATGTGGTAGTGTAGTGCATGTTAGTGTAAGTGTGTGTGTAAGGGGCGAGGATAGGAATAGGAAGATGAAGGAAAGATCGCGCGCGGTCCGTGGCCCGTTTGTTAGGGTACTGCTCCGGCATTCGCGTGGTGTTGATCGGAGAAACCACGGAAAACTACCGATCAGAGCAGCCGGCCGCTAGAATTCTCCTCCAGACAATGACTGAATTCGACTCCAGCTGAAAAGCTAGTGCCGAAAATCCTGCCGCTGTCAAGACTCGAACCTAGGACCCTCCGGTCAGAGGCGCTGCAGCATATCAGTTGATACAATCGCTCCCTGTGAGATACGACTGATCTCGTGTATTCCTAAGGCAGCACGTAACTTGGATTACTGTGATTGTTTAAAACGTTGTGGAAGTTGAAGGGAAGGGGAGGGCATTTTTCAGAAGAAGTCATGTCCAAATTAATGCATGACATAAATTAAGGGAGAGTGAGGGGCGATAAACTATGTGAGGATGTATATGGAACTTCAGAGCTGGCGACTTCTTACCCATCACTCCGCGAACAAGGTGATCCACAGCGGCAGCGCAGCGGAGTGAGCCCTCAAGTGTGCCTCTGCTTCTCGACTCGCTGCCACATAAGCATCGCTTCTCAACGCACCACCCCACGTGCAAGCGTTGTGCATCCGCACGAGGTCACCAACACAGCTCAACACTCCCTGCGACTTGCTACCTGAGTAATATACTCTCAGCTCACGTGACTCGCGACGTCATACTTCCGTTCTCGCGGCAACAAGTACCACGTGATCGCCGCAACGCCACGTGGTCCTGACTGCTGTTCCTTCAATCCTTACAATTTCTCAAAATACTTCTGGAGTGTTCTGCACCCGAGTTACGGGCCTTTTCAGTCCCCATCCGCTTGTGACACCCTAACGGCGTTCTTCTAGGCCCTAATCTTGCGGCCTCAGCGCCAAACTTTCCGCCTGTGTCGAAGCCCGTGCGGCGTGCCATCATTACATCACACCATACCGGGGATGATTGCCAAGGCAAGCGGCATGCACCGTCGCAAAACATTCCGGCAGCGACCTCTAAAAATCGCTGATGATTGCGAGGGGTCAAAATAAACGGGTCCGGTGGAACCAGAGAAGAGAGCCAGCGTCGGAGAAGAGGCAGAGATGGAGGCAGACGTGAGACGGGAAGCAGAGGCACACTTGAGAGCTCCTCCGCTGCACTGCCGCCCCTGTGGGAGCACCTTGTTCACGGAGTGATGAGGTAAGAAGTCGCCATCTCTGAAGTTCCATATACATCCTCACCTAGTTTATCGCCCCCTCGCTCTCCCTTAATTTGTAATAAAATAGTGCATTAATTTGGACATGACTTCTTCTGAGGAAGATGCCCTCCCCTTCCCTTCAACTTCCACAACGTTTTAAAGCAATCACAGTAATCCAAGTTACGTGCTGCCTTAGGAATACACTGAATCCAGTCGTATCTCACAGGGAGCGGTGTATCAACTGATGTCACTGCAGCGCCTCTGACCGGGAGGTCCTAGGTTCGAGTCTTGACAGCGGCAGGATTTTCGGCACTAGCTTTTCAGCTAGGTCGAATTCAGTCGCTGTCTGGAGAAGAATTCTAAGGACCGGCTGCTCTGATCGGTAGTTTTCCATAGTTTCTCCGATCAACACCAGGCGAATGCCGGAGCAGTACCCTACCAAACGGGTCACGGACCGCGCGCGATCTGTCTTTCCTCTTCCTTGTCCTATCCCCACCCTTTACACACGCACATACACTAACATGCACTACACTACCACATATTCCGGAAGACCGGTCGGGAGCTTAGAGCGTGTCCCGGCTGAGGCGGTGCCCCGCTGGTAGGAGAGTCCTGGTTAGGGGGTAACCCCACTAGCCGACGGTAGGTCGGCGCCGGATCTCGCCATCCAGTAGGGGATGATCACCGCCATCTCCCGAGAAAAAACATGCATACTAACGGGACTAATGACCAAAGCAGTTGACGAGCCCGGAAAAAACCGAAAAAATCAGTCAATCAAAAATCAATCCAGTCGTATCTCAGTGGGTAGCACGTCACATCTGGTCGTAGCGGTGGCCGCACACGTCACATTAGGTGGCAGCGGGTAGCGTCAGATTTACCTCTGGCGCAACGAACCCACGCTTACATCACTACAAACGATTGCGTACATATTTTTCCCGCATAATGTCGGTGATATTCAATTTTTTCCCAAAAGTTGGGTTTTCCACTCTATAATTTCCCTACATCGTCTTACGAATGATCGTGTATGTTTTACTCATCAATCCTTTAACGTGAAAACCCGTCCTACGTGAAGTACGCTTTCAAATAGCAATAAGTTAGCTACATTGAGTTCAACCGCTCTCTGGAGGATAATTCTATCGGACGGATGCTCCGGTTGATAGCATCCATAGTGTCTCCGATTACTAGGTGAATACCTAAAAAGTATTTTAATAAACGGGCCATGAACCGTGCGTGGTCTTTCCTTCTTTGTCCACTCTTACCTCACACAGTTACATTTATTACATGAATTACATTACAGTTACACTAAAATACATTACGGGAAACCTGTCAGAAACTTCGAGCTTGTGCCGGATGGGTGCCCCGCTGAAGGATACCTAGAGGTAAGAGACCCCGACGCCATCGGTGCCGGATGGAGCCAGATGTCAATGAGGGCCAGCCATCTCGCGGAGTGCATAATGAATTATTATTGAGGCAAAAATTGCAATCATAACCGGTCAGTTTTAAAACAATATTTATTCCAGAATCGAAAAGATACAATGTAAAAGATACAACTCTTCTCAGGTCTTGCCAATATTCCATAAAACGAATGATTAGCAAAACCCACTTGAAGCCTTATTGCAAAATTAGAGAGAATCTCCAATGAGTACCCTGTACAATTTCCTCATCATATTCTTTTTTTTTATAAACGACGTGGAAGTAGCAATTAAAATGCTCCCATCCTAATAAAAGTACAGGGTTAGATCTCATAACAGTCAGGGTTTTGCAGGAAATGCCAGTGAAAGGATTCGCTTTCGTAACTTCAATATTCAAAGTAATTCAAGAATGGTCGAAAAATAGGAAAAGTTAAAAAGTGCGTGTGTGGATGCAAAATTTTAGAGAGAAACCAGAAACCAAAGGAGGTTTTGAAACTGTAATGAGAGAAATGGGGATGAAGAATCAACTTTATAAAAATTTCGTACGTATGTCGGCAAAAGAATTTGATTGTATGTCCCGAATTAAGTTCTCTGTCTAAATTACTCACTATTCATAGCATAACGCTGGGATGTAAAAAGCACCATGGACGAATCATTGAGCGTAAACTTGCGACGTTGCAGTGTACGTAGTATGCCAAACGATGAGTAACAACTTAACTACTATATCGATAGCGACTCTCAAAGTTGTACCGATGGCAACTGCACCCAAAAGCAGCAAATTATAATGGAGAAATAGAATGGCGGAAGATTTTAGGATGGCAGAGAGGAATAAACTTTATATATTTATCGTATTACACAGATATTTCTTGTAGCCAGCTTGTAGCATTTCAAGCAGCAAATTATAATATTGAAATTGCATGGCGGAAGGTTATTGGCTGGCAAAGAGGAATAAACTTAAGATATTTATCATACTACACAGACATTTCTTGTACCATTCGAAATTGTTTTGCTTTTCGATCTAAAACAAGAAGGTCTGTTTCATGGAACCGAAGCATTTTGATTTGAAAGAGGACCTAGAATTACTTAACGAAAGAATTGCGTTACTCTTTCGATACACAACAGAAAAATGAATAAGGTACTATCTAACTAAGAAGAAATGCTATTTGATCACCTTTTGCAATTTTCAATCAAATTTGAGCGCAAACTTCGTTTCAGTGAATTTTGAAACTGTGATAATGTAATGGATTGTGCAACCGGTATTCAATTTTTAATTTAATTATTACACAACACTTTTTTTTACTGTATATTACTCGACAAACGTGATTGAACGTTCTTATATCGCTTCAGAATATTTATTATGTAGATACGTTCTTACGTGCCTTATTATTGATAATTTACAATAATCTTGCGTTTACGCGTCAGGATTAGTGGGAATGTGATACGAACACGACGGAACAAATGCATGGATGGAGCAAATGCTGAGATGGCCCCTTGATTTGCTTCTGGACGTAAATGTAGCTTCACTATGCGCACATTTTGTTGAGCTTTCCTTTTGCTTGTAGTGGTAGTAGAGCTTAGGGTGAGTTTCTATTTTGTTAGCAATACAGAATAATCAAATCTGCAGTTCATTTACCGTTAAAAATAAGTTTTCTATAATTTGGCAACGAAAATAGCTAGTTTCCGAAATGTTAATCTCTCGCTTTTTAAAATTTGTTGTTATTATTATTATTATTATTATTATTATTATTATTATTATTTTTCATCTTTGAACTATTAATAGTTAAATTTTTGAGAAGAGATTCTGAAACTCAAGAAAGCGTGCGCAGATGATTTTCTCCCCCATACCTCACATACAGTTTTTGACTAAATAAATAAAATAAATAAATGCAATTGGAATGTAATAGCTGAGTAATATACATGTAACTATTGATTCATATTTCCGTTCTTGATACAATTATCTCATCTTTGGAGATAGTGTCTTCCTGCGTTGTTGCATCACTGTAAAACAATGCTTCGAACATAATTATGTATCTTCTACAAAAATTCTGCTTATTTCGGGAATGATGGAAGAAAATAAAGGCTTCTATCAATTGCTGAACTTCTTTCTGGAGGAAGATGTTGACCTTATTTTTACAAATGTGTGTGATGCTGTTCACATTGCTCCTAATGTTAACGAAATGACAGATAAGGAAAAAATAGATGATAATCTGGAGGGGAAGAAAGTAGAAGAAAAAAATTGATAGACAGTGCAAGTGTCAACTCATGGAAAATAAATAATATTGCCTATGAAAAAAGACGCCCTTACTTAGCTACGACTAATGAAATCTGAAGCAAAAGGAAGTAAATGCAATAATAAGTCAATGAATACACAGGAGACTGAAAAATTCCATTTTGGTCCACCCACAAACACTTCCCTGCCTAAAGAATGGCAGAATGAATGTTATGATGATGTATGGATGCCGGCAGAGGTGGCTCAGGGCATAAACGTGTCACTGCAGTGCCTCTGACCGTGAGGTCCTAGTGTTCGAGTCCCGACAATGGCAGGATTTTTGACACTTTCTACATAGCTAGGACGAGTTCAGCCGCCATCCGGAGAGAAATTCATGCAACCAGCAGCTCTCATAGGTGATTTTCCTTGATTTCTTCGATGAATACCAGACAAATGTCTGAGCAGAATCACAACAAACGAGCCACAGAACGCGATCGTTTCTTCTTCATCCCTGTCCTTTCTTCACCTGTTGCGTGCACGCACTTGCACTACAATACCACACTTGCTGAGAGTCCGGTCGGGAGCTTAGATTGGCTAAGGTGGGAGATACCTGCTTGGGGAAAACCCGCAAGCCGACAGGTAAGCCGGCGTCGGATCGTGCCATCAGGAATATCACCGCCGTCTCCCACGCTAAAAACATGCACAACATTAACGAGACTAATGAACTTAGCAGTTGATGTGTTCGAAAACGTCAGTCAGTCAATCAATCAATGATAATGTAGAGCACGTGATTAGGAAGGGAGAAACCATAGTCAGAAGGAGGCGCAGATTGGGCAAAAACGTTACAATTTACAAATGTAAAAAATGGATGTTCATCTCCATTCAAACTGTTTTCACTCGTCTCATGTGAAGATGAATTGATATACCTTAAGGTACCAAATTTGCTTATACGCAAAATTTTGTTTTATATTGACTATTGGTTAAAAATTATATTTTTTTAAAAATCATTTCTAGTGTAATATAAAGGAAAATACATATTATTAAGAAATTATTATTTCAATGCTTGGTCCTTAATGGGTTAAGAAGTGTGATCGAGTTAGCGTTTATAAAATAAACAACAAACTGCACACCATTCCTCTGGCATAGTTTCTCGAAAAATTATTTTGTAACTCCACTTGAGAATGTAATTGTAATATTGGCTCTAAAATTAGAACAACACTCAATCAAATGGGCACAAATTAAACTCCATTTCGTAAATTAATGTGCCATGTAACAGATATGAAAGTCTGGTAAAAACTGCGACTGGATAAAAAATCAACAAGAACATTTATTTGAATTAAAAAAATGTGATTTGATTTCAAGTAGTTGTAAGATGTAGTAGTGATGTATGCATAGATGTAGTTCAAGGTCTTGTAAGATGGAATACAATCTGGCAAATAAACTTTTCAAATCATTTACTCTGCTTCTAAAGTGATTAGACCAATATAGTACAAGTTAAATAATCGCTTAAGAACCCGTTGGTAATTAGATAAACTATTTTTCGAGAAACGACTTATCGTCCTCGGGTTTAGCAGCTGACCTGGCAGCACTTCTCTTTTCGTCTTTTCTGTAACTAGATACTCTTATTTATTTTTTCATTCCATTGCGTTTTAGTAGATTCCTTTCAAAACTATTACAGTTTCTGCGGCATAACCGTTTCATGTTGCAATTCTTTAATCTCTAAAAAGCTTGTCGAAATTCTTGTTTAAACATCTTGCTTTCAAGATGTGTTAAATACGCATCCCACGGTTGGCAGTTTACATTTTATTTTATACACGCTATTACTGCAAATTGCAACATTGTAACATTACGTAACACAAGCTTTAACAACCTACTTCGCATTGTTATAGGCTGTGACGATTGCCTGCTATTCATGCTCTCGTAACTTGAGGACAGCTTCTTAGTGCTACTTCTAATTAAATATATATCATTTCTCTACTTCTGGCAGCGTCTCTCTCCTTTTCTTTATTGCCGTCGATTTCAATTCCTGGCGTCTCTCTCGTTTCAAATGCTCCTCCAGCATCGATCTCAGCACCTTTTATGCTGCATCATCGCTGTCTTAAGTCACCTTCTATTTCACCACAGCAAACTGCAGTCGGAGGTGACAATACAAAACTGTGCGCATAGCAAAAAAGCTTGAAATATTTAGAATATTAATGTTTTTTTTCTCCCTACATACTCTCTCCCACTGTGAACGAATGCAAATTTGTTTGTTTAGAAAACTTATAATGAATACATTGATGCATGGAATTTTAATGAACGTTACGTGAAGAGATAAAAGTTTTTTAGGGCGACTAATGTTGATATATTTAGAAAAACGTCAAAACATTTTGCTAAAGGCTTCACGTTTACTTTGTTTTTAACCAATTTATTAAAACAATATATAAAACAATTTATGAAAACAATATTGAAATAAATTTGGCTACTTTTTGTCTGAAAGCACTAGTTATTATGTTGTGCAATTCTCGAACGAGAAATAATTCTTTAATCAGAGAGTAAGAAAAAACATTTAAGCTTTGTCTCTGGTAAGAAGCCGCTGTAGGTGACTGGAAAAGGTTGTCTTAGTGAGTCGCAAGAGCAGTAAAATATTTTAAAGTCTTTAGAGTAAACACAAACGGTTCTTGAATTATGATTCTTAATCGTTATACGTATATTTCCAAATTAATTAAAAATGTTAAAAATTTCGATTGGGTGGCTCGAAATATTCAATCTTTCAGAAACATGGAACCGGAATTTACGAATCAAAAACTATGGTAAAAGCTTTAGTCGCGAATAATTAAATTGGTACAGTGGCACTTTTAAGATAAAAATATAAATCAAACACCGAAGCTGACATATTTAGGGAAGACGATATAGTAATATCGATATAAATAGTAAGACGATATAGACGATATGTAATATTTAGTGATATCATACAAATGTTTTCGAATCTCAGCGTACTAATGACAGCTGTGAACTGTTAAAGCCAAAGTTAGATCCGAGTTCATAAAAATTAAGTGCTTTTGCATATAGTATTTTATTGCACTGGAACGATTTTTTTCTTATCAATTCTTACGAAATAATGCTCATTTCATCTATATTCAGAATTCAGCTTGTACGTGGGTTAAGGTAGGGATCCCAACATTTCAGAAAACGTGCACAGAATACATTTATCCCCATAGCACGTTACTTACAGTTTGTAACTGCTTTTTGACATTAAATAAGTAAAAGCAAATGATAAAAACACGCATGATGAAGCAGAGAAACGTTCCCTACAAGATTGTTTGTTATCTGTTTTGTTCAGTAACTAGATTCATTGAAATACGATTTGTCGGTTTAATTTCTGAACGCAATGAAATTATTCAAGGGAATATTTTATGACATTATCCAAACAACAATCGTATAATAAATCCTGTATTAACATTTGATATACTCTTATGTTCTGTTACACAAAATAATAACTAATGACAGGTGAAAGATCGTGAAATGAACCAAAAATTTCTAATAGAATTTGACTATAAACCAATTTAAGACTGTACCATCTTGGCACAATAAAACTTTGTAAAAAAAATTAATTTCGAACAGTAGATTTCCAAGCTTTAACAAAAATTAAGAACATATTTGTAAGAATGTGACTACGGTAATGCTCTTTTTTATTAAATTTATTAATTATTATCAACTTCCATTATCGAAATTTATTAATTATTATCACAGTCCATGAATGGCTGTAAATGGCCTTCAAGAACTTGAACATAACCTTCCCAATGATCGGATTAGTTGTACCAGCGAACTAGTCCATGTCATGAAAAAACAGCCCACACCATTATGAAACCACAACCTGCTTGCACCTTACCCTACTGACAATATGCGTCCATGGCTTCGGAGGGTCTGCCCCACTCGCGAACCCTTCCATCAGCTCTTACCAACTGGAATCTTTTTTTTTAATTTTAATTTGTTGCGTCTACACTTTGACGCAACGCGTCTCCAACCCCTTAAGGGGCGTTGAGCGCTTTGCACTGGGGAGTAATTCTCCATTAATGTGCTTTTACTATTTAATATTTGTCAAGTCTCGTCACGTCGCAGTCAGTCAGTGCCTTTTATCCCTTCGGCCAGGGGCTCGACGCCGTTAGATCCCGGGGTTCCTGGCCCGTCACCCAACCAGGAACCCGCGAGTCTTGAATGCGCTTAACCTTCGTGACTTCACGGAGCGTAGTAAACGCATTCGTCTAGCGCCGCCGGCTGGAATCAGGAATCATATGACAAAATCACGGTTTTCCAGTCGTCTAGGGTCCAATTCATATGGTCGCGAAACCAGGAGAAGCACTGCAGGCGTCGCGCTATCAGCAAATACACTCGAAAAGGTCTTCTACTGCCATAGCCCATTAAAGACAAATTCTGCCGCACTGTCCTAACGGATAGTCTACGTTTATCGTACGTCCTGCATTGATTTCTGTGAATATTTCATGCAGTGTTGCTTGTCTGTTTGCACTGACAACTCGAGTCAAACGCCGCTGCTTTTGGTAATTTAATCCATTTCTTCCTAACGTTGTGAAAACAATAATTTATCAGTAATTACGAACAATTTTATACTTGGGGCAACGCATGGTTTCATGAATGGTGTGTATTGACAGGAAAAAATATTTTTGAAATAAAATAAGAATACCACTTGCTGTTGCTTGGCAAACGTCTTTATGTATACACTATTTTTTTATCAGAAGTGGATTTCTATGCAAATATAACTGTGGAAACTCAGAGAAAAGGGCATTAGGCGGACATAGTAGGTACCAGGCACGGCACTTGATATCGGCAGCCTCTGAAGCTGGAAAAAGCTTCTGGAAGAAAACAAAACTGCAGTAACGTTCACAAAATTTGAAGCCTCTGATTGGACAACTGAATCCAGTCTCCTCAGTCAACCGCTAGCTGTCAAATAAACAGATATACCGGAGGTCCCACTTAAAACTGGTCTGCGAGTTCCCCATGGAATAAGCTTCTTTCTGAGATGTGAACAGCAGCGCTTCTAGGCGGTAGGACCAAGAACTCGACGTACAGTTAGAGCAAATCTAAAGAGTATTTCTGGGCTGCAGATTCTATGATTTCTGGGAACAGTTACGATGCAATAACTTCTGCAAACGGTTAACTTTATTTACAATCAAAAGAAAAATTATAAAATATGCAGGTCTAGTTGCCGTATTTATCGAAAAAGCAGATAGTATGTGAATACACGAGGAATCATCAAAAGACTAAATTTGCGATGCTACAAATGATTCTGAGAAAGAAGTTGTAGTATCCGAGAGAACATGACACGTGTCCTGGGCTTGATTATACTAGTAATAATTCAAGCAGGGATTTAGAGTATAGAGATGATTTCATTGCCAAAGGTAATGTTAGAAAGGGGAATAAAACACCGATTGTCAGCAAATTTACAAAATCTGGAAGTCGTGGTGATAAATAATGACCACAACAAAATTAAGAAATTACTGTCACACTTGCGGAAGAGCAAAAAACTGTTCTACTACAATTATTACTACACTTACTAACTGATGCTACTTAACTGATGCTACAACTTTTCTAGCAACGAACATATTCTTGAAGTCATCAAATGCAAACATTGTTCTGAAGACTAATATGCTAAATTTTAATTATTATTTAACGCAGATTACTCTTTTGTCAATTAAAATTGTAATTTCAAAACTAAAAATTATATCCAATTATTATTCAGGCCTTGCACAATTCATTTTTCTAAGAAAATAGGCTTGGCGTACAAACGCGTAGGAATTTGTGTGACAAAACAGAGCGATTAAGGCCTCATTCAGAATAAAAACTTAAAACGTAACGTAATGCTGTAAACTTAGCAGTAAAATTTAGACGTAAAAATGAGCATTCACAATGACGAACGTAAGCTGGAACGTAAATTTCGCCTGAAGCAATCAGAATTCAACGTAGTGAAACTTGATCGATTCGTTGCTAGCACGGTAGAAAGATCTTTCCACCGTAGTTCCTAGCTTTTTCTTCGACATTTCTATCGATTTGTCTTTATATATATGCGAGTAGCTGTTGTAGTAGTGTCGAATTTCCTTCATCGTATAAACAAGGATTTACATGTACTAAATTCAAGAGTAATTTGTCGAACGTAATTAGTTTATTCCCCATGTCAAGTTAAAGTCACAATAAAAATTGACGCAATTTTTACTCTGAATTCACTACATGCATGAAAACTGTTCGCACACTAGTTTTCTACATTAAAATAATAAATGACATAACCACAAACTACCTGAACACATTCTGAAATTGAACTTCCTTGCCCCTCTCTGATTGGCGTTCGGTAGAATTCCTACGTAAACTTAACGTAAACGCTTGGAGCTCGTGAACTCTTAAGTTTATGGATTTACGTCTACGGTTACGTCAAGGCATTATGGTCTCGCATAGTAACTCATTTGAAGGTTTTGCGGTTACGTTACGTTTACGTTTGCATTGTGAATGAGGCCTAACTAAGGGATAAGTGGGTCACCCAGTAGTATTCGAACAATAGCTTCAACACTCCCTTTTGCACGTTTTCGAGCCGTTCTGGTCCACTGTGCACCTCCACGCTGAGATGTCTTCCTCAGCGACCCTTTTTGCGAGCGGGGGCGGCGGCGGGGGCGGCAGTGGCAGTGTGGATGGGGGCGGGGGGCGCGACCGCGGTGGGGGGGGGTCGACTGGCAGCTGGCGCTAATGTCTTCCCTCCCTCGCGACACGGTTCCAGGGCCGCCCCAGCCCCTCCCCACAAATAAGAAGAAATTGCAAACAACTTTGACTTATTGCCCCCGCGAATGCTAACAGTCGTGGAGCCATCAGCCTCGTGCCACGTGTCGCTGCCGATGTGGGAGCGGGAACTCACAAAAGACGACTCGAGGACTCACGGTGGAGTGTGTATATCAATGGGTATCGGAGAGCACTTGGGAATTATATTATTTTTTATTTTATTTTTCGATTTCTTTCGATCTTCGATTATCAAAGAACTAAATTGATCACGAACATGAAGATTAACTCACGGAAGATTTTACTGGATATAACATAACATTAAAGAAAACCAGGAGTGAACTAAGTTTAGGAACTTTGAAGAATAGTAGATGTACTGGAAAAAACTTTTGGAAAGATTTTTTAGGACACTTGAAGAAAGCCAGTTAAAATATAAATCGTATTCTTCAAAACATTACTTTTGTGTCTATTTGATTGTTTCGCTTATGATTTTAATTAATTCACTTTGCTGTTCACGTTCAAGAATTCAGTCAGTTTATAATTAAAGATATTATTTCTTCCTGTATCTAATCATTATTCGTTTCATTTATAAGTTTAATTAAATCACTTTTGTTGTTTGTTTACGTTCAAGAATTCATTAAATTTAAGTTGCAATAATTGATTTCAGATTGGAAGAAACGGAAGACTTCAAAAAGTAGAGAGTGTAGTGTACTTCAAGATTATTTATTTGTTAATAAATGGTTATTTGGTTCAAATCAACTTTGGATTTGTTGCTTTTTCAATATCACCAGTAAGATTATTATTTTATATAATATGCCATGTATACTATATTATTATCAGCCTCAATTTTTTTTACTGACTATATTTTTTCCAATGATTACTTTTCTTTGCAAATTTTAATTTCATGAATAAAGAGGGGAAATAGTACAGTTTAATACTATGTAAAAGTTACTAAGGGCGAGAAAGTATGTGCTATTTAGCACCACTAGTTTTCTAGGAAAAGTGGATACAAACGATTCTCCACTGCTCACATGAGGGTACACAAGACAATTGCCATAGTTTCAAAAAGTTGCACTTTGGAGGACAACAGTTTTAATCTGAGCGCAGTTGTTATTTGGTGCCCTAAGACATAAAAGTTTTGCTCAACATACCGCTTAAATTACGAACTTCTTTTGTGAAATTTTTGCTAGTAAAAATAAATTATTTTCTAAATACATTTTTTTCTGAATATAAAAATTCACTTTGATTGTGCAAAGTCAAACTTTACTTAATTGCAAATATTGTGGTAATAAGAGTTGTTACAATAAAAAAGTGTTCAAATAATCCACGGTCCACCTTTAACAATAATAATCCGTGTAGTAATGTGTTATTAGAACGAATTCATAGCCCCCTGTTAACTACGAAATTTATTGTCATCTTTCGAAAGACGAATAGTCGACGAAATAAAAATTATATTTGTCAGCTAGGTCGAATTCCATCGCTTTCCGGAGGAAAATTCTAGCGGCTGGGTGCTCTAATCGATAGTTTTCCGTGGTTTCTCCGATCAACACCAGAAGATTACAGGAGCAGTACCCTTACAAACGGGCCACGGACCGCGCGCGATCTTTCCCACCTCTTCCTTTCCATATTATCACCCCTTACTAACAGTAGCATTCACTAGACTATCACATTTGCCGGGAGACCGGTCGGAGGCTTAGAGCTTGTCCTGGTAGAGGCGGTGGCCCACTGGTGGGAGTTACTCAGGGTTGCCATCTGTCCTCCTTTGTTAACATTGCCTTCCTGTCCTCTCTCGTTTTTTTAAATTTACATGAAATGTTCTCCTTTTTGTGCCGTTGAATTGAAAATAATACTCGCATAAGTTTCAAGTAATTAAATTAATTAAAGGGACTTAATGCCTTCAATTTCTACAATTTTACTCCAATGTGGCCTCCATAATAGATCGTTCGGCTATTGATATAAGACTTATTTATGCTTATAGTTTGGTGAATAAGGAAGCTGACGGGGTGGAGTTATGCTGTCGGAGGCTTTCCTTTTTAATGACGCAAAGTCTAATGTGATCTTCAAAGAGTATTATAGTTTGGAATTGTTGAGTATACTGTCCACACATCGCGGACTATGAAAAATGTCCTCCTTTTCGTTGAAATGTCCTCCTGTTTTGGTAAAATGTCCTCCGCTGGGAAAGGTTTTTTTCTGGTAACCCTTGAGATAGCTGGTTAGGGAAAACCTCGCTAGCCGACGGTAGGTCGGCGCCGGATCTCAGCATACAGCGGGATTCGATCATCGCCACTTCCCAAGCGAAAACAAGCTCTACATGTACGGTACTAATGACCACAGTACTTAATGCGCCCGGAATCACTAGCAATCAATCAATCGATAATTCTTCAATCTCTTTTGTAAAAAGGTGTCTTACGATACTTATGTAGTAAATAACGAGTTTGTTTAATTTGTATTTCTATTCACGTAAACTGCAATGGCAATTATCCCGAAAGGGCGAGGCACGTTTTATTATTAAGAAAAATCACGATCTTCTTCCCTCGCTGGATTGTGAGATCCAGCGCCGACCTGCAAGTCGGCTTGCGGAAGATTTCCCCTTACATGTACCTCCCCCTGCGGGACACTTCCTCAACCGGGACGAGCTCTAAGCGCCCGTCTGCTCTGCCGGCATGTATCGTAATGTAGTGCATGTGTAAGTACAAATTAAAGTAAGGAGTGACGTGTAAATGTGAGGATAGGATAAGGAAGAGGAAGGGAAGATCGCGCGCGCTTGGTGGCCCGTTTGTTAAGGTACTACTCTGGTTTTTACCTGGTGTTGATCGGAGAAACGCCAGAAAACTACTGTTACGAAATGAAAATATTAATTTGTACGGGTCGTATGAACTCGTGAGAGCAGAGACAATTGAGGGATGCAGCTTCGATTACCTTTACCTAGACGTAGTTTTGTTGCGAGAGAGTTGATCGATTTGACGAGGGAATCCTCACCTGAATGAAGGCTGGAATTGTTAACGTGACAATCTGGTTCAAAAACAATTAGAAGCGACTTTAGAATATGAAAAGTTTGTCGAAACCTTGGAGAAGGTAGTTCAGATAGCAAAGCGGTGGTTTTCAAGTAAAGCACAACACATTCACGGAAGTGAAGTTACCTTTTGCCCATTGACTCTGAAGACATGAATTCACGAATAACATATTTACTTTGTCCTTGAGTGTAAATGTTCTATTTAAATAACCTCAAGAGACAGCGACGTTTGGCAAGTGGCAATACAGCGGCAACTACATTAGTTACCGGTAGTATAAACTACCGCGATATGTGCTAACGCTGTTGCGAGAACTTTAAGTCCAGTAGATTCGTAACTATCGATCAGAGCAGCCTGTCGGCAGAATTCTCCAGCGGCTGAATTCGACCTAGCGAAGTGTCGAAAATCCTGTCACCGTCAGGACTATTACCCTTGTACCTTCCTGTTAGACGCAGAGCAGTGATATCAGTTGATACCCTGAGCCACTTCAGCCAGTGCAGGATTTTGAGAGGAGCCACCTTTTACTTTCTCCTCCAAGAGTACAGAGAAAGTTACGTAATGCTACGCGAAAGAACTGCGAATTTTCGGCAGAAAATCTCGCATTACAGAGCCCTGGTAACGAAAAAGTGGATAAATCCAGTTGCTAAATTCAGAAAAAAAACACGTAATGTAACCTGAATGTTTTTTGTGGGTCCTTGTTACCGAAAAATCGAATGACAGCAAAACGTCTTGTCTCCTCGTCCGTCCGTCTACGGTCAACGCTAGCGTCTAAACCGTTCAGACGCTTTTCTCCAAAACTGATATTGCCTCGTTGATCTGACTGATGTCGCGGACCCTTGAATAGGAAACCGATATTTTAAGGGAGTATTTTACATGAAGCCACTGGGACATTTTCCAAATTTTCAACAAATATCTTGACTGTTTTTTATTAACCTTTGTTGTTGGGCAGTGTGAAGGACTTTTAAGAGAAGAATGCAGCTCACATGTTCGTCAAAACCATTGACGTTTTCAAAAATTACAAAACCAGTTTTTTCGCTAAAATATTAAAGTTAGAGATTTTTTCCCTGTGTTAGTGAAATCTGTTCCTTGAAGACAGATTTTGTAATAAGGTCATGTACAATTTTTCGAAAATTTTATTACTTTTCGCGTAATTGTGCGTGAAAACACGGGAAAAGTGTACGTGCTGTTTAAGCACCACTAGTTTTCCGGGCCGACGACGTATCCGCTGTGACCTCCCTTGCCCGTGGCACAGGCGCAACGCCTCGGCCTGCGCGGGGCGATCGCAGGCTAATGAGGCTCTTGTGCGCGCGGCGGGGCGGAAGCGATGCGTTCGAGCGCCGGCGATAGCGCGCGCCGTCAGCACTTGCCAAGTGCCCGCCCCGCCCCACCCACGCCCCCGCCTCGCGACGACGTCTCTCCGCCCCGTCCCTCGTCGGCCTCGTTGCCTTGATAGAGGACGACGCGATCCCCTCCCACGAGTGGCTGCTCAGCGGCTGGCGCTTGAGGCTATTCTCGACTGCTCTTTTCCGTGGTTAATCCGATCATCTCCAAGCGAATGCCGGAGTAGTACCCTAACGAACGGGCCACGGACCGCGCGCGATCTTTCCTTCCTCTTCCTCGTTCTATCCTCACCCCTTACACACACACACACACACACACTGCACGACCACCCTCCGCCGGCTGGCTCAGAATGGGTTTTCAAGGTGGGCGCAAAATAAAAAAATACAATTAGAATAGCGGGGATCAGGGTCATGTGGGCCGTTGTGGATTGAATGCACTTACACAGAAACTCAAGTCGAATCACTTTCCACTTACTTAAGTATATTCTAATTAAATTGCTGTTACAGTAAATGAACATAAAACACTTTACATATACAAGAATTTTGTCTTGCTGAAAAAAGAAAACAACTTACACTCTTAATAATTAACTACACTGTTTCCTTTCTCTCATTTAAATCAATTTCAAAGAATACTTAAAACTTTGCCTAATCATTCCAGTCGTAAATTTCCTAGTTGCAACTTTACAATTAGCTAAGTTTTTCTTGAAAGAAAAGATTGATTCTATTTTTCACAGAATATCAGTATAAAGAACCTGTACTAATACTTTCTTTCCGAAACAAATTATTCCTTCTAATATCTACAAATTGTTCAAGTTGGCACGACCTTACTGTGTCTTCTCACGGCGTAGAGAAATCTGCGGCGTCGACTCTTCCAATCGCTCGATGTCCTTGTCCTTGCAGCTCGGTCGGGAGCAAAGCCGCCCCTCTGCAGAACCGCACGATCGCCCCTTTCCAGTACCGTTGTTCAACTCACGATGTGGCCTCCGTCTCGTTTTCCGTTGATACTCTTTTCGTATTCTTTTATAGAATGTAACTAGCTTTTAATTCCATATTTAAAAGAATCTACAATACGACAACTGAGTATATTGTATAAGAAGAATAAATATAAAAATAAAAAAACTGCAAAGAAAAGAAATGAATGGCCTCGTTAGTTTCATGCTATTCACACTCCTCTCTCTTACAAAGATTTTAAATGCGTCACTTATACTTTCATCCTTTTCTTGATGAATTGTTTTAATGCATTGTAATATGATAATTACCTCCTCGAATGTCTTGAAGAGTTTTTATCGTAGATGCAGTCCTGAAGTCCGTAGCAGTACGAGGTGCCGCCTTCTCGTGATCGATAGGTCCTCACTCTCCAGCTGTTACTTCAGAAAAGAAAGCTTTCTTTCTCCCGACTACCGGTGTCGCATACTCTACCGAGACGCTCTCTTACGGATATAGTTCGTAGTTTCCATTTTCGGATTGTATTCATGCGCGTTGGCGCGCGCTCGAACAGCTTATCTTATTCTTGAATATTGATGTGCTCCGTTTTCCGAGACCTCGGCAAAACGGATGGTCACATAACCCCTTCTTTCGAAAAAAAAGATTTTGTGGGATTTGATTTCATATGCCGAAAAAATCTTTTAACCAAACTTGATGCTCTTCCTTTCTTCTGTCTTGATTCTGGAATGTCGAGCTATCTTGTTTCTTCCTTCTTCTTCTTTCTTCTTCTCCTTCTTCTTTCGTCTTTCTTTCTTCTTCTTCTTCTTCTTCTTCTTCTTTCTTCTTTACATGATTCTTGTCGGTTTGTTTGTCTATTGGTTTGTTTCATCATTTTGTTATTATTTAAGTGATCGTAAACTGTGGAAATTGTACTTTCCGATTGTAATCCCACTTTCATCTAGTGTGCTATCGCAGTAACGGAAGAAATATTGTAATGTGCATGGCGAAATTAGGAATAAATCTGGCGTAATAATTGACGCAACCTAATAAACTCTTAAGCTGTTTCGTGTTTTTGGGCGGTGCAATTTTATCTATCTCTTGCATCTTCTCCATGTTCATTTTGACTCCGTTGACTGTCAAATCATAACCTAGGAATTTAACTTATTTAGTGCAAAAATTACTTTTTTCCAAATTCAACTGTAAATTATTTTCAATGAGACGTTTCAGCAAAATATCTAGCTTGTTCATGTGTTCTTCAAATGTCTTCGAATACACGAGCACGTCATCAATATAGATAAAAGCATCGCTAGACATCTCTCTGTCAATGATATTGTCTAAACATTGCACAAGAGCAGATGCACTGTTCTTGAGTCCAAATGGCATTCTTTTTGAAAACATACGAAATTCCCCGGTGAATAAATCCTGTATATTGTCTACATTCAGGTGCTATCGCTATTTGCCAGTAAGATGCAGTGAAGTCGGTTGAACTCAACCACTTGTTGCCGGATAATTGATTAGTTAAATCCTCTACGCGCAACGGTCTGTCTCTGTACGGTAGGGTAACTTGATTCAATCGTCTTGCATCTAAACACAACCTTATCTTCCCATTACTCTTTTCTACGAGCACTATCGGACTTAGATAAGAGGTTTTGGACTTCATGATAATATCATCTTTAACCATTGTAGCAATGAGCTTATCCACCTCCTCCTTATGGTTTTCTGGAATGACATATTGGTAACCCGTGAATGGCGTTTTATCTGTTAGTTCTATTTCGAATTGAAAATCTTTTACTGGATTCTTGTTTTTGCAAAACACCTTCTGATTCCTAAGTAATACTTCAATTAATTGTTTCTTCTGATTTTCATTAAGATTAGAATTTCCTTGCACATGCGAACGAATTTTCAGCTTCACATCTTCTTCCTCCAAACAATTCGCCTCCCAATAATTCCATGTGAACGAATCAAATTCGAGATCCTGTTGATTATTCGGTTTTAACGTCATGGTATTTTTCTAAGTTGATAACAACCCCGTATTGTTTCATGAAATCGATTCCCAGTATGAGCGGATATAAAAGTTCCGGCGCTACTAGGCACACAACTTGATACTTATTCTTGCCTATCTCTATATCCAAATAAACTTGTCTTGTTATTGGCTTTGATTTTTTCCGATTCGCACCTATCAGAAAAGACTTTACGAGCGGCAATGTAGGTACCTCCACTCCCTGGGTTTTCAATTCATTCAACAAACTTTCCGCTATGACGGAGGTCGCACAACCTGTATCCACTAGTACTGACGTATCAACACCCTCACATTTAACCTTAAGCTTCGGGCACTGTCGCCTGGATCCGATCTGCTTTTGTTCTTCTTCGTTCCACGGTTCGTCATCAAATGAGATTAATTCGATCGATAATATCGCCACCTCTTCTTCCCTAGATTCTTCTATTAGGTTTGCGGCGGGATGGCGTGTCGAAACAAACCTTTCTAATTTTCCGACTCATGTCCGCGAGATGTACTGGGTTCAGTATTTCTGTTTTGGAAAACTCCTCTATCAATAAAATTTTTTCTATTCCTATCTTTAGACGGCGTCCTATCTTGTCTAGCATAGGTCTGTTCTTCTACGTGCTGTTTCGATTTGTAAGTTCCTCTTTTCTCTGATTTGC
>BLKR01008428.1:0-19771 GCA_011170035.1 Teleogryllus occipitalis
AAAAGAGACTTAAACCTAACTTACATCTAGATTACACTACAGAGCGGTCATTCGCCCATCACTCGCCTCAGCGACAGTCCAGGGCGGGCGCGGGTTCGTTTTACCGGAGCTGGCGGGGTGACGAGCGGCGGCTCGGTCTGACGCCCGTCCAGGTAGAACCCGGGTGTTGAGGTGGCGCCGGCGGCTCAGGCGTCGTCTCGGATCATCCACCCGAAGCGGCGGCGGCGCAGGGGATGGCGCCGTCGCTGGCGGTCGGAAAGCTCACGACCGGCGCGATGGCCAGGCGCCTGAATGGACGCCGGGGTGATGGTCGCGGCGGCGGCGGCGATAGCAACGCCGGCTCTCCGCGCGGTGTCCGGTCACTCGGGAACGGCGGCTCGTGTCCTTGGGTCGTCGCCCGTCCTTGGATCGTCGCCCGTCCGGGCTTGGGCGGAGGATCGGCTGAACTTCCGCGATGCACGACGCGTGGCCTTGAACGCGTGGCCCGACTTCGCAGTAGAAGGCGGCGCGTGGTGGCGCGCGGTGGAGGCGGTGGCGGTCTTTACTGTCTATAGGTGCCCGCGAACTATCGTGGCCCGTGTCGGTAAAGCATACTTGCTCATCCGAGGCAAAGTTCTGCAAAATATGCGTTAACTTACGCGTGGCCGAAGCCCGAAACCAGAGGACGGTCTGCTCTCTACCGCTGTTCAAACCAGAAGCCTCAACTTTTCGTTACCCGGAGCTCCGTGGCTCCATGAGGTCACATGATCGCGTCCACGCGATGTTCACGCCCATTGGCCTGCGACATCACGCGTCACGGGGTGGCCAATCGTGGCTATATCGACTTGGCAGTTGAAGTAGCGTCTTCAATAGAATTTGTTCTACGTCAGAATTTCGCCGAAATCGCCGGCGCTGGTCGGCGGCGGCCGAAAATTCCATTCACGTCACGGGCGCGCCCCTTCACAGGGCTGGTTAACAAAAGCGAACCTGCTCGCCCGCATCGGCGCACAGGTAACGGAAAACGTCCCCTTTCCTGCTGCCCTGCGACAAGCGCTTTCACCACGCATGTTAAAATAAGTTTGAAAATATAATTTAAATCCATAATTCGTCGATGCCATACGTGGGTGACTGTCCCGTTCATACCATATGATCATAGATATGTCAGTTCATTGAGTCTCTTCCCATTTTGTGGAAATTATATCTCTCGTAATGTTGCCCTTGGGAATTCTGTTTTAGTAATGAGAAAATGATGATGTGCCCCAATCAGACCCTATAAATACTCTGACGTTTTGAACGATTATTTTTCCATTTTTTTAAAATAATATAATTTATTAAAGAATTTATTCTTTTCCTTCTCTGTTCCCAAGTACATTTATACCTTTTTGGCAGAAATAGAAATTCATAATGACGCAGTTCTGCCGTTCAGAGATTTCTATTACTCGCTTTCCGTTGTCTTTCATTACCGTTTCTCCCATTTTGCCCGTTACACCATCTTTATTTTCAATGCATCCTTTGCATCCTCTACGATTAGAATCATTCGTCCGTTGTAAAGGCACTATTTAACATCTGTATTAAGTCTTCAAAAATTGCATGATTCCTCATAACAAGAGAGTCGTCTGTTGGGGCATGTATTCCAATATCTATTAAGGGCATTGCTCCGGCATTCGCCTGGTATTCATGGGAGAAACCACGGAAAACTACTTATCAGAGCAACCGACCGCTACAATTCTCCTCCAGACAGCGAATGAATTTGACCTAGCTTACAAGCTAGTGTCCAAAATCTTGCCGCCGTCTGGACTGGAAGCTAGGACCTCCCTTGGTCAGAGGCACTGCAGTGACATCAGTTCATGCACTGAGTCACCTCTCCTTGTCTAGATAGTTTGCCTTTACTATGGCATAAACGAAGCCTCTCTCCCCATGGAAGAAAAAGCGAAACAAGAACAAAATAGGGTAGAAAAAAGAATGGAGTTGAAAAGAAAAAGACTCCCTAGGCCAGTCATTTTAAGGTCGCGGGCAAGGTAACAAGCTTACTAGAGCTCTCTGACACTGCATTTAGGGCAATTAGTGTGAAATTTAAAAGTGAGGGTTGTGCAAATTCCCTTGTGTGGTGGTACACTGGATACTTGGACCATGACAGTCTTTGGGAGACGTTACTCAGCTGTTATTGTCAGAAATTAGTTTTGTTACTTCCATCTTCTTTTTATTTACTTATTTATTTATTTATTTATTTATTTATTTATTTATTTATTTATTTATTTATTTATTTATTTATTTAACGTCAACAAACTGTCGAAACTGCGTATGACGTGGTAATGTACTTCTCTTTAAGGGTAAGAAATGATCTATTATAATGAAATAGTCCGATTTCAAATTTTCAATTGAGAGTAAAATTTTAAAAAATTGACGGAAAAGAACATTGAATTTGAATCCCTGTCTAGTTAAGAGTGATATGAAAGCATGAAATGATTACGATTGATTGATTGGGTTTAAAAGGCGCTTCAACTACTAAGGTCATTGGCGCCCATGTCAAAGTAATTCTAAAAAATCAATTAAAGTTTATTCAAAGGGTTGCTGGTGCAACTTTCCAGCTGATTTAAAAGCTCATGTATACCCTAAAAGGAAACCATCCATTACGCATAAAAAACAGGTAAACAAGACCAATTTTAAAAACAAATCTGGGGCAGAGAAAATATTTATTGCCCTTATATGTCAGATAAAATTATATATTCCGCTTTCTCTCAAAAAACAAAAAAGCTTTGAGAGCGCGGAATCGTCATCTCCGAGCACCTCTCGTAGAGAGTTGCTCAGACCATGTCTTCGTCGGCTGCCAACAAATTTCGAACACTGCAGGAGGACGTGTTCCACAGAAAGATCCGCCCTGCATCTATCACAGGTAGGAGGAGACTCACCTCGAAGGAGGAAACTCTGAGAAAAGTGGTAGTGTCCGATGCGAAGACGGGTTAAAATAACTTCCTCGCGCCTAGAAGGTCTGGACGAGGAACGCCAAGAATTAACAGAATCATTTATTGCACTTAGTTTATAGGTGGTATTGTGCCACACTGTTTGCCACGTTTTAAAGATGGATCTTTTAAAGAAGCTTTAACATCAGACGATAGTACAAAAGGAATGTCAACACGAGAACTCTCCGTCGCCGATTTCGCCGCCCGATCAGCCATCTCCTTTCCCACGATTCCCACATGGCCTGGGACCCAACTCAGTACCAGGTCATAGTGGTGAGACAAAAGGCGATGGATGAGGTTTTGAACTGATTGCGTCAGGTAGTCTGATGAACGGGAGACAGCTTGTAGTGAGCTGAGAGAATCAGAACAGAGAACTACTCGGCGCAAACTCGCTGACTCGATGTATTTTAGGGCTTCAAGAATTGCATACATTTCAGCAGTGAAGATACTGCACTGAGAATGTAGCCGATATGATTTGGTGGCTCTGATACAGTAAAAACTACATGCCACTGTGCCATTGAACGATGAACCATCTGTGTATAAGAATACATGATCTGGATAGTCTATCCTCATGTCCTGAAAATGCATCTGGTAAACAAGAGGGCTAGTCGTTTGTTTGGGAAGCTTGGATAGTCTGAGATCAATATTCGGACGGAGGAGTTTCCAAGGGGGAATGGGGTGACTTGGGGGGTTTACAGGGGTGGGAAGATCAACATTAAGGTCACGCAAAAGATTCGCAATCGAATACCTGGAGGGTAAGGCAGCGATGTTCGAAGAATATAGGATGTTTCATACTTAGGATGGGTAATTATTTGGCGACAAGGATGATTTGGAAGTCCTGATACTTAAGCACCGTAAGATGCCAGTAAGATATCCCGCCTTCTTTTTAAGGAGGGCTCACCAGCCTCGGCTAGAAGGCACTCAATTCGGCTGGTGCGATACGCACCAGTTGACAGACGGATACCAGCGTGGTGTATACTATTGATGGGTCGCAGAGTGGAGGGAGCTGCCGAGCCATACACTTCACTACCGTAATCCAAAACTGAGCGGATGAGTGATCTATATAACCGCAGTAGGGTAGTGCGGTCGGCACCCCATGATGTACCATTCAGCATTCGAAGAAGATTAAGGGGAGAGACACATCTGGTTTGTAATCCACGGATATGAGCACGCCACGTTAGGGACTTGTCAAATGTAAGCCCCAGGAACTTAGCAGATTCAGCGAATGGAAGCTGATTTCCTCCCAAGTAAAGAACTGGGTTGCTATGCAAATGGAATATCCTACAAAAATGCAAACAGGTACATTTAGTAGCAGAGAAATTAATGCCCGTTGACGTGCTCCATTCGTGGAGCTTGTTGAGCACCTTTTGGAGTTGCCTCTGCATCACACTGATGCTGCTGGATGAACAGAAGATGACCAAGTCGTCCACAAACAACGACGCCTTTACAGGTTCTCGCACGGTCGACGCTATACCATTGATGGCGATGGCAAAGAGTGACACTCAGGACTGATCCTTGGGCGATACCATTTTCAAGAGGGTGACTACGAGAAAGCCTATCACCCACACGAACACGGAAGGATCTGTTCGAAAGGAAGCTTTGAAGGAATAGAGGAAGCTTCCCCCTAAATCCCCAAGAGTGCAGGGTTTGCAGAATGCCATGCCTCCAGGTGGTGTCGTAGGTCTTTTCTATGTCGAATAATATGGCCACAAGATGTTGCCTCAAGACGAACGATGTACAAACAGCTGTTGCCAACGAAGCGAGGTGGTCCAAGGTTGAACGGTTTCTTCTAAACCCGCTTTGGATTGGCGTCAACAGATTTTTATACTCCAAGGTCCAGACTAGACGCTGATTCACCATGCGTTCCAGAATTTTGCATATGCAGCTTGTGAGAGAGAGAGGTCGATAACTTGATGGCAGTGATCGATCTTTGCCTTCTTTGGGAACTGGGACGATGATGGCTTCTCGCCAAAAGGTAGGGATGGTGTGCTCTTCCCAAATACGGTTAACGAGTCGGAGAAGAAATTGCATGGCCATTTCGGGAAGATGTTGCAGCATTAAGTTGTGAATTTGGTCTGGACCTGGTGTGGTTCTTTTCGCAAGCATTAGAGCAGAACTCATTTCAAACATGGAGAAATGGGTATTATAATCCTCATGTGCTCTGCTAGAAAAATCCAAAGCGCGGTTTTCCATTCTTTCTTTGAGAAGAATGAAGTTTGGAGCATAGTTTGCCGAACTCGACATGTTTTCATAATGAGTGGCAAGTACCTCTGCAATGGCGTCCCGAGCGGTGATAACGTGACAATTTTTTAGAAGACCTGGCACAGAGTTTGAGGAAGGATATCCTTTGATTTGATGCACCTTCCTCCATACCAGACGTGGTGGCGTCCGGCAATTCAAAGAGGAGACGTATGACCTCCATGATGCATTTTTACTTTTTAAAATGGTTCTCCTCGCCTTTGCTCTGCACCTTTTGTACTCGATTAGTTATCCGCGATTGGATAGTGTTTTAATCTCGCCAAAGCTTTCTTACGAGCACTAACAGCCCTTGAGCAATCCGAGTTCCACCACGGGACGAAAGGGCGTCGCGATTTACCAGTCGACTTGGGGATTGCAATGTCCGCAGCTCGTAATACAGCTTTGTTAAAATGTGCTGCCATTTCTTCCACACTGACAAACTCCTCCTCCGATACACTGACGTTCGCTTGGAATGTCAGAGAGTCAGCACGTCCGACACACCATTGAGGGGGCACGCCACGGGCTAGCCCATCAATGTGGACGATAATGGGGTAATGTTCGCTTCCGTACAGGTCATCTAGGATGGACCATTGCAGAACGGTTGCAAGAGAAGGGCTGCAGAGTGCTAGATCGATACACGTGCTTGAGTTTGTGGCGACGGCGAAGTGAGTTGGTTCACCGGAATTCAGAATAACCAGGTTCGCTGAGTCTATAACCGATTCTAATACACTACCTCTCGGACAAGTGCGGGAGGACTTGTGGAGGACTGTGGGCATTTACATCCCCGTCTATCCCACGCGGAGAGGGCAATTGGTTGATCAAACCCAAAAGTTCATGAGCAGATACACTCAGTCCTGGAGGGACGTAGATATTGCAAACAGTGAGTGTGAGGGATGGAAGGTGCACCTGCACACACACACTGCTTGGAAGTCGGTCTGAAGAGGTACCTCTGAAGACAGCAGCGAATCATGAACCAATGAAGCGACTCTGCCATAAGCACGGAGGCTATCATCCACATCGAACCTGAAAGGGGAAAAACCACGAAGAGACAAGGGACGGCTCGGAGTAAGATGAGTCTCTTGGAGACAGATTACGAGACTATTGTGACGGGACAACAGCTTGAGATCGTCCCGCCGCGAGGAGTAAACATTTACGTTCCATGACATAGCCATGGAGAATACTTAAATTTCTTTTTTCCTCCGGCGTTGGGAGCCAGATGATCGGGATTCCGCCCCAACGGGAGTTTCATCCGAGGACGAAACCTCCTTGACATTGCCAGAGGACCTGGGTGCTCGCTCCGTGCGAGTTTCGTTAGGTGTTGTTGCCTTTTGTTTTCTATTGACCGGGTCTGAAGTAGGTGTTCGTCTATCAACTTCCATTGAAACATTAGAAAGAGGTTTGGTCTTCTGCGAAGGCTGAGCTCTTTTTTCAATTTTCTTGTATTTTGTCGGGATAATCACTCTCCCACTTTGCAGGGGTGAGGTATCCACAGGGAGGTCCAGTGGAGACACCTGACAAGCGAAACTCACAACTTGGGGGATAGCTCGTTCCGTTTGACAACCCGCTGCTACCCCCGGAGTCCTAACCTTCACAGCGGCGGAGAAGGAGAGAGACAGATCAACGGGGTTCCTTGATAGGTTTGGCCTCGGGAAATGATACCTTCTCAGCAGCTCGGATCTTCTTGATTGCCGTATCTCTCAAAAAGGTTGGACATTGTTTGTAATTGGCCGGATAGTCACCTTCACAGTTAACAAAATGCGGTTGAATGGCGCAGGGTTCAGGTTCGTGTGTAGATCTCCCACACCACACACGGGGGTGTCTGCCATGCACCGCTGCTGTGTGTGGCCAAACCTCTGGCACTTGAAGCACCTCAAAGGATTAGGGACGTACTGTCGGACGCGGAGGTTATAAAAACCGCACGAGATCTTTTCAGGGAGAGTAGGAAGATTAAAGGTCAAGATAAGAGTGGAAGTGGGGATTTCTCGCCCATACTCCCTCCTCTTGATTCTATAGACATCAGTCACGCCTTGGTCTTTAAAAAACGAAACTAGTTCTTCCTCACTCTCCGTTGAAACGTCTTCGTGGTTGACCACTCCCTTACAGAGGTTTAGTGTAGGGTGTGTGGTCACATCCACCTGGAGGCCGGCAATCTGCTTAGTGTTCATAATTTTCACAACTTGTTCATCTGTACGTGCTTCAAAGAGAATGGTACCATTCCTTTGTCGCACTACAGCTGGCAGCTTTCCAAAGGTTTCCTCTATGGCGCGTGCCAAACGAACAGCACTGACATATTTGAATGTTTTTCCTTCCTCGGCGCATGCCATGAGGAGGAATCTAGGCTTCTTCGGTCGGACTTCCTCTTTTAAAAAGAAACTATTTAAATCAATAGTTCTCTCTAGACATCGCCTCTTCCTTGCGGAAGAGGGCCGGGGAGAAGGTTTAGATTCCATGAAGATGGATATTGAGTTCATCCCCGTGGTCCCCACCCACCACGGAGCGTAACAAGGGGACACTCCATTGGAGTGCCAGGGTTGCCACGGAGATATAGTGGGGGAATAGCACAGCGCTGCACCACCGTGTATCGCCCCGCTCACCCTGGAGTTCAGTACAAGACCTAGTCCAAGCCGATTGATCCGGAGTGGGTTAGCTCCCGACCGCCCGTCTAGAAGAGTCCGAGGCCATAGCAAGCGTGTTGAAGCCTACAAGGAATGTTCCCCAAAATACGTAGACAACGTATCCCTAAGTGCAAAGCAGAACGTAGCACAAGGTAAGTAGTGGGGAAACAAACAGACTCCTCAACCGCCAGGACACACATTCCCTCCGACACGGGTCGCCATGCACGGCAAACACATGGGGGGCGTTCAGCATACAGAGGGGGCCAGTGAAATAGAAGAGGGAGAAGAAGAGAGAAAGGATGTAATAACGGAACGAGAATGATATATGGGGAGAAGAAAAAATATCCGGTGAAAGAAAAGAGTACTTGAGAGCCGTCTCTGCATCCCCCCGTCAGGACGTGGACCAACCTATCTCGACGGGATGAACTTATTACGTTCATGTTAGAAGTTTTAATGGACCAATTTTTGTCTGGTGAAAGTAGTTTCCGTCCAAAAGCGAGAATTGTAAACATACAGAGACTTGTCATTTTATTTTTCATTATTGCTAAATACAATAACTCAATGGTTTAATAATCTACACAAAACAAAAAAAGGAAAGTATTCCCCATTCAAACATATTCCTGTCACTTAGCAAAGATGTTTCTATAAATAAGAATTTACTAAGAAAATAAATATCTACTAGTAATAAGTTGTGAAAAATATAGACTGAATACAATTTTCGGTTATTTGGTAGAAAAAGTCTGTCAATCACATTTTCGTATGTACTCACTCTTCACCGCCTCGCGCCGCTTCAGCTTGCGTACGTGCTCCTCTTTCTGGATCTTAAGGGGAAATGTGTGCGGAGTCAGGGGAAGTGCCGGTGCCCCAGGCGGGCAAGTAGCTCGTGCGGGCGCCGTCTCATATGCCCGCCCTGGGCTTTGGAAACCTTATCGCTTCGGGGTCAAAACAAACAACAGAGTATCAAGAATAATAGAAACGATAAAATAGTGTGGCACGAGGAAGAAGAAGCTGGTAGATAGGGATCACACGATTCACTAGTGTGAACACTTGCGAAAATAAAATGACACTCTGGGAAAAATTAAGACAACAATGATGCGATGCCTTTACCGAAGCAAATCACCGAACCAAACCCAACAATAATATCCCGTCTCGCTTATCTCCTCACAATTTCCCAAACCTTCCACTCACAAACATCATCCCTAATTTCACTTCCGTCCCAACAACAACCCCTCGACTTCAATTCATCTTTCCAACCCAATCAAAACCAAGGAGCTCTAAACAACACAAACTCCAATAATAATATTTCAAATGGTAAATATCGTAATATATACTCGTATCGTAATCATAATCAACTCTTATCATCTCAGCAATCATCTGCAATATATAAATCTCACTATCATCGTACTTTAATACCAATCATGGCTCCACAACACACTAACCACTGGGAATCGAACAAACCACAATCTGTTAAATTTCTTGTTCATACTGACAAATATTTTTCAAATGTACATTCCTGCCTAAAATATGGCATAATTAAGATTGCAAAAGAAAATTATCCGAATAATGAAAAAATGCCATCCATGTGATCCCTGCAAGCCTCTTTCATTGAGCTTGGAATCTTACAATTGCCTTGCCTATTTATTTACGAATCTGTAGTATTTGTCAAAAATGACTTACCTAACGGTGGAAACATATTTTCATGTAATACTGATGTTTATAGTTAAAACACACGACGTAGAAATCATGTTCATCAAGGGTCGGTATCAACAGCTCACTACAAGAAATCCACATACAATACATGTACGTTACTTTACAACGCATTGCCAGATGAAATTAAACAATTAAAATTGGTACACAAATTTAAGTTAAAAGTAAAATCTTTTCTCCTGCATAACTGTTTCTATTCAATTAGAGAAAAATAATGTTTACCTATAACAATGATATAGTATAATGAATTAGTTTACATTTGTATTGTATAAATTTTAGAAAAGACTTAACATGCCTGTAACAAGTAATGTACTTCAGCTTCCGGGTCAATGACCCCCATCTCGATCAAGTTTTTGTCCTGTTTCTCTGATTCATTGAACAAATACTGAGATGACCCTTTGATTTACTTCTGGACGTAAATGTAGCTTTACTATCCGCACGTTTTGTTGCGATTTTCTTTTGTTTGTAGTGGTGGTAGAGCTTGGAGTGAGTTTCTATTTTGTTAGCAATACAGAAAAATCAAATCTGCAGTTCGTTTACCGTTGCAAATAAGTTTTCTATAACTCGGAAACGAAAATATGTAGTTTTTGAAATGTTAATCTCTCGCTTTTAAAAATTTATTATTATTATTATTATTATTATTATTATTATTATTATTATTATTATTATTATTATTATTATTATTGCTATATTTTTATCTTTCAACTCTTAATAGTTAAATTACTGGGATGGGATTCCGAAACTCAAGAAAGCGTGCGCAGATTTTCTCAGCCATACGTCACATACGGTTTTTGACTGTTTTTGACTAAATAAATAAAAATAACTAGTGACAGTATTATTTTCATTGTTAGTTGGAAAAAAATACGTTTCACAAATATATTTTCCATTTTGTTTGTTGGGCTTCGGTTAACCTTGTGTTGTTTTTTTTGTTGAGCAAATAGTTTTTTCTGTAACATTTTTTTTTACATCGGGTGTCAGATATCCCTTCGTTTCTCTGTTTAACCTCGATTTTCTCCTCTGCTATCTTACAAATATTTACAACTTCTACCCGTTGGTATTTACACCTTCCCCTACTGTTTGCCGCTTTACAGCTTTTGTAAGCCATGTTGCTTAGCATTCTTTCGAGGTGCAATCATATCTATCTCTTGAATTTTCTCTAAATTCATCTTGACTCCCTGAGTAGTCAAATCATAACCAAGGAATTTCGCTTGCTCTGTACAGAAATTACTCTTCTTTAAGTTCAATTGAAAATTATTTTCAATTATCCGATTTAATAATGTATCTAATTTGAATAATAATGTATCTAATTTGAAATAATTTATCTAACTTGAATCAATAATGTATCTGATTTTAATTTCTGATGTTCCTCAAATGTTTTGGAATACAATAGAACATCGTCTATGTAAATTAAAGCATTGCCAGACATTTCTCTACAAATGATGATGTCTAAACATTGTACTAGAGTTGACGCATTATTCTCGAGTCCGAATGGCATACGTTTGAAAACATTAAATTCCTCGATGGATAAATGCCGTGTATTGTCTACACTCAGGTGCAATTTCTACCTACTACTAAGATACTGTTAAGTCTGTGTCCTGATACTGCGTTAAGTCTGTGGGACTCAGCCACTTAATGCCGTCTAATTGATTTGTTAACTCTTCTATTCGCAGCGATCTATCTCGGTACGGTAGGGTTACTTGATTCAAACGACGCTCATCTAGTCAGAACTTTATCTATCCATTACTCTTCTTCACGAGCACTAACGGATTGAGATAGGATGTCTTAGACTTCATTGTGATGACCATAGTAGAACCTTAGTAGTACTTAGTCGACCATAGTAGAACTTATCCACCTCTTCCTTATGTTTCTTGGGAATGATATACTGATAACACGTGAATGGCGTTTTATCGTTAACCTCGATTTCACATTAAAAATCTTTTACAGGTTGCTGATTTTTGCAAATTACTCTTTGATATCTTATCAAAACCTTGGTAAATTTCCTTTTCTAATCTTCGTGTAGATAAGAATTTTCCTGAACGTGAGAACGAATCTTCAACGGTACATATTCTTCCATAAGACGATTTGCTTCCCAGAAGTTCCAGCTGAATGAATTGAAATCCAAATCCGTCTAATTATTTAGTTTTAATGTTAGAGTACTGTTTGCTAAGTTAATGACAACACAATGTTGCTTAATGAAGTCAACTCCAAGAATAAGCAGATAAAGAAGTTCTTGTGCTATCAAGCAAAAAACTTGATACATACTATTATCTATCTCTATGCCTAAGTAGACTTGAGTTATGGGCTTCGATTTCCTTCAGTTTGCTCCTATCAGACACGACTTAACGAGTGGCAATGTAGGTATCTCTACTCCCTTACTTTGCATCTCACTTAACAAACTTTCAGATATAAATGAAGTTGCACAACCCGTGTCCACCAAAACAGAAATATCCATACCTTCGCATCTCGCTTTGATCATAGAGCATTGCCTCCTGGATGCGATTCGCACCTACTAGTTCTCGTCCCACGGCTCCTCATCAAATGATACCAATTCTATTGAGAGTATCGCCATCTCTTCTCCATTAATTTTATTGATTAGGTTTACGTCGGGATGACATGTCGAAGCAAACCTTGGTAATTTTCCGCTTCATGTCCGCGAGATGTATTAGGATCTGCGTTTCTTGATTGCGAGCCTCCTCTGCCAATCGAACCCTTCCTGCTTCTATCTCTTGACGTGTTCCCATCTTCTGCGTTTCGTTACTGCGTTTTCTGTTCTTAAATGCCTTTATCGTTTTCGGAATGTGTTTATATTTTTCCCTAAAAAACCTTTAAGTCCGTCTACATTTGCTTTCTTATATTGCCGTACTTTTGTTCGTATCGTAATGCCTTTCCTTGAAATATTTCTAAGTCAAGGAGACCTGCTTTGTGATTGCTAATGCCCTCAACAACTTCACAAGATATGAAACGTTCTGTCGGCCTAATTCAGGAACCGTCCAAAAGTGCATCCTGTCGCTTCACGCTCCGAACTACTAGAGTTAATCCGCTGTCCCAAGCTAGACTGTTGACAAGTGTTTGGACTTTCCATCGCCCATGGCTCCCTCCCAATTTGCGCTCGAAATGTTTATGTCGCCTCCAATAACATTAACATGGCCATTTTCGTTTCCCGTTCTCTGAATGATGTCTTTTAAAACGTATTCATCGCTCGGAGGTCTACATCATGCAATCATTCCTAATATGTTTCTTGAAGTAGTAATTTCTATTCCCATCATTTCAAACTCTGTACTGACCCAATTTAATCTAAGATCGATGTCTGCTTTGACGCAATTAGAGACTCCGCCCCCTCTACTATTTCTATTCCTCCTAAAGATCTTGGAATGAGAAAGAAACATTTCAAAGGCTCCGATTTCCTCGGTTAGCCACGACACAGCCTCTATCTCTATGTCAGAATCGCAGGCATCAACTAGATTCAAAACTCTCTTTCTTTATTGATTATACTTTGACAGTTCACCTGCAACAACTTAAGGATTCCTTTCCTCGCCTAAGGAATATGCAATTTTTCTTACCCCATATCGTCAAAGAAGGGACTCAATGCCGCGAAAACAGGGAGAACTAATATCTGTACATTCCACTACCAGCCTGAGTGAGCACAAGAAAACGCCTATTTTGCGCTTGTGTTAAGGGCGGAGTAGCGGGGGTGTCTCACCAGCGCCGCCTCCTCCGCCTCCGCCGGCGTGAGGGCGCGCGGCCGCGGCGCCAGGAGGTCCCAGCGCACGTCCGCCGCCCCCAGCGGCAGCCACAGCAGCCACAGCACGGCCATTCCTCTCCGCCCCTTCACCACGGGCTCAGCCTCACCCTTGTGGATTCGCACAAACGCTACGCTGGCGTTATTAGTGGATTGCACGAAATCTCGAGAGCTTTCTTCGCAAGGTCGCTGCAACACCTTTTTATGATTGGTCCCGCCGTAGGTAAATTATCTTGGTCAAAATGTGTGTAATAATTTAAACGGTTTGTTAAATAAATTATATTCTTAAAGTGTTGAGTATTAATTTTTCAATTATGTATGTATATTCTGACAGACATCCCCGCCCAGCAATTCCTAGGCGCCTGTCGGTAATTAGCAGATATCATGCTCTTGCGGGCTTTGTGATACCTCAGGGCAGTGGGATCTTTTTGGGTGTCGAGAGGAAATCCAAACAAGTACACATAAATCAATTAAATTGGGTTGAATATTCTGAATCCTTTTAAATGGTTACACGGAACACACAAAAAATACACAGAACAACAAGAATCAATGGTACCTTTCTCTTTTAATGCATGAAACCTACATTCATTTCTTTCGCATATTTAACCTGGGAATTCCCGTCGATCAGTTTACACCTGAAATTTACTCCAATTTCTGTTTAACCTGCCCAGTGACGCCGGGTTTAGATTTGCCACATTTGGTCTCAAAACAAATTTAACATCAACTTGTGAACAATTACATAATACTCTCAAATAATAAATCGTCACTGTGAATAACATAAATCAGACATAATTTTATAAAAATTCTATTGGCAAATTACTTAAAATGGCAGAAATTTTTAGTTTCTCTTCTAGCTCCGTGCAATATTTGATCTCTCCTTATCAACGTTCCCTTTTAAAATTCTCCCCGGTCGTGGGGCGTTGACCTATATTTCAGCGCTTTTGCACTGTTCGCCGTTACCTTCGCTACTCCCGCCCGCTGCGCGCCTCGAAGTCGACCTCGGAGTGACGGCGGCGAATACCGGCGGTTGTGCGCCGGCGTTCGAAGGGCTAGCCGCTCTCGGCTGCGGCGCGTGCTGTGTCACCTCACGTCCTCGTCTGCCAATTCTTCTGCCCTGCACGTCCTCATCTTCCTCATCCGTCCTCGCCACTTCCGTCTCCATCCCTCTTCCTCTCAAGTCGCCTCACGTCCTCGTCTGCTTCTTTCATACCCCGTCGTCTCGTTCACGCCCGCGTGCGAATGGCACTTGCACGTCGAAACTGATTAAATAATTGCGTATTTGCTTACTTTTCAGATAATGAAATAATGCATACCACGTATGTCTGACAGTCGCAATAATTTAATGTGATACATAGAAGTCAAAGTATTGTAAATTCATTGTTTTCATACAAACAGAAATACAAACTCTTTAATTGCGAAGTGCCAAGTTCGAAGTTCGAGCTGGGAGTGTGTTTGGGGCCTGACACACGACGAAAAGAGGGCAATAATTCCCTTATCTGATCCGAGAGCCTCACCCTGATTGCTTAGAATCAGCTATCAGAGCGGTGGCGTGGCGACCCTCGAACCAATGCGCTGGCGCATGTGGTACAAAAAAAGTTTTTTATCTAGGGCTTTTATCCAGCCAACAGCCGGTTACCCTTTACGCCCCGATGGGACGCATATTCGACCATACACTAGACACCAACACACTTGCGGGCTCCTCTGATCTGGGATCAGCAGAACGCGAGGCCCTCCGCGACAACACATACATACAAAGTCAAGGGACAAACAGCCATGCCCAAGGCGGGACTGGAACCCGCGACCCTTCGGACCGAAGCGCTGAGTCGGTACTCGCTCTTAGCCACCTCGGCCATCCAGGTCGGCACAAAAAAGTTGCCGTTGCATTCTTGGTGCGAACGTGCGAACACGGCCCCATGCGCCGGGGGAGGGTGTACGCTGTGGGCGATGGAACGCAGTGCAGTTGGGCCGCAATCTTTGAAATTATTCTCCGACCGAAGAAGAGTTTGGCCGAAGCGTATGTGTGCGTAACGAATCGCTGGACGCTGCGATTTTATGAGAGGGACGATCGATCGCATGGGCGTCCATGACAAATCGCGTAGTATTTCAGGGCATCACGCCTCGAGCAAATACTGGGTGATCAGTTTAAAATGCAACCCACTGCAAGCAGAGCGAATCGCACTGGCAACTATGTTTAAGGGAATCGGATAGTGGCGGTTTCAAGCAGGTAAACTGTCGGTAATTCCTTCTCCCGTAATGCCACCCAGTGGAGATGCGCTGGTGACCGTCGTGGTCACGAATTTAAAGAGAAAGGCACACGCTTGCTTCTTTGACAACGACAGACAATTGTGTTGAGTAGAACACTGATATCTTCATAAATATTTAAGTGTAAATTAAGCTTGCCTGTAACATATACATTTAGGTAGATTTAATAACAAACTTCATGTAATTCAGTTACTCAACAAATATGCTTGAAAAATGTACACATGTTTTTTTCATGCTGTTTTAAATAAATATTAATAAATTATTAATTCCAAATTCCCAGAACTAATGTTTATCGTTATTATTATTATTATTATTATTATTATTATTATTATTATTATTATTATTATTATTATTATTATTATTTTATTTCAATAATGTTACTTTAAAAATAAAAATAGTTTTGAAAAGCTTCATTACTGAAAAAGCACTTTATCAAGGTTCTCAAGAACTTGGCTAACAACTCGTCATAGCCCATTACAGTAATTCATGCGAGCAGCCCGATGAGGAATTTTAAACTCCTGAGATGTCCGCTGTTTGCGCATTTTCATTTTTTTGCCGTAGTGCGCACTCCCGTATAAAAAATGACATTGCTGCTGAAAATTTCTTATATTTTCGGGGAAGTTGATGGAACATCCCGAAGTTACTCTAGTTTTTCGCTGCTTGAGAACTGTATTTTGGCAATTGCATTTCCGATCAAACACGATCCCTGTGTCGCAATAGCACTTCACAAACCACAGTTGTATACTCTGGTCCAGAGTAGACTCAAATGAACTTTTTTCTCTGAAAACTGCCTGACAATCTGATAGATCGCGTTCGGAAAGACTCCCAGACCACAAATCTGCAATGCTCTATGCTGAGGCACATCGTAAGTTCAAAACAGGGAATGAAGAGGCAACATGTCTTGTTTTGAGCAGGTATGACCGAGGCCACAGGAAGAGGGCGTTGGAAAGGAAGAGGGTTGTGAGTGAAGCGTTTGTCGCAGAAATGCAGTCAAAGGAGCTGTCCCAGAAGCAGGGTTGCATTTCTTACTTTTCTCTCAGGGCCTCGAACAGTAGGGTTGTGTTTTAAACTGATCACTCTGTATAAAGAGTACTGCGCCCCGTTAACTGCCCTTGGATCCCATTCGCGAAAGCTGGCGACGCGAACTTTAATGGACGAGGCATTTTTTTAGTGCTGGCTCTGGGCGGGGCGGGTCCATCTGAAAGAAAACAACGCGGCTGCCTTTTGAAACTACTTCGCTGCGCCTGGTTTGGCGGAGCATGTGATCGGCACCTCGGGCCTGAGCTGCAAAAATAATCGCAGGCGGCGAGTCCCTGCGGAAGTCGTAAACCTGTGCTGCCGTGGCGGCCGGGTGGCGGTCGGAGCGGCGTGGTCGTGGGTGTCGGCGGGGGAGAGGGGGTGGCCGTGCCTAGCCGGTCCGCTACCGACGGCCGCGCAGGTAGCGAGCCGAATAGTTTGATTATTATAATCGCCGGTGGGGTTTATCATATCTCGGAGGGTGTATCTCGGAGGGTGCTTATTACTTCTTTCAATTATATCTTGAAAGTTCTTCTGCACATACTGTTGCAAATACCAATTAGGTCTTAGGACAAATTTTTTTCGGATTATTGAATCTTCATTTCTTGATACACGTGCACCGACCAATTCGGTACCACCGTGAAATTGTAGATTGTAAATTTGAGGGTGTTTTTGCGATTTAAAATATCTGGAGGGTGGTGGCGCTGTTCTGGCTTCAGTTTCGGATTCAGTGCGTCGACATACTTAGAGAAACATGAGTCAAGTCTTCAGGTCTGAAAACAACTCCAGAAAACAAAAAAATGAATTTTCACGCACGATTACGGCCAACAGTATACTTCAGTAGAGCGGTTCACGTACATAAAATTAAGACAAGAATACAGAAAACGGACGTGAAATTTTGATTTAGAAACTATTAGAGACTCAAACAGTTCGCCTGCGATAATCTTAGAACCCTTTCATCAAAGTTTGAACAAGTTAAAAAATAGATTAGTTTTCTAGATAATTATATTTTATGTCAATGTTTCAGTTTTAAGTTTCTACTGTTAGATTAATAGTATTTCCTATTAAGTTGTTTAATTGTTAGTATGTTGTAATAGTTGTAACTATTACAACATAAGTTGACCATTAACCAGTTGTAATAGTATTGTCATTATTATGTTTATTATTATTGTTATCATTTTATTACTATTTGTGTAGTGTTGTGTAGGGCAGCGCAGTGTCGTGTTATGAAGTGGAGGGAAAGGAATGCGGAAGAAATGCGTCACAGTTAAGTGTTATGCAGTGCAGTGAAGTGACGTGTAGTAAGGCTTGCGCGGTGATAATATGTACTATTCATTATTTTTTTAATTAACTACTTTTTTGTAACTTATTGTTAGTGAATGTAAGCTTAATGCATATAAAGTTAAGATATTCTGCCACCAAGTTATTATACTTAATTGCAGAATTAACCACAAAATCTAAACCCTATATTGTTATCCAGGATTCTGAAGAAAAACGTGTCTACTTGTAGATGGGGCTGTGCCGTGCGATCAACACGTCATAACCAAGGAGGAAGATAAACGTCAAGAGCTTGAAAATCGATATCTGCCGAATATGGGTGTAAAAAGCACAGGTCGTCCCGATAGTTATTAGAGCTCTGGGATTTGTTTAGCAACATCTGTGTAAGAATTTGGCTAAACAAGTCTCAGCGTGTCCAATTCTATCAAGGACCGAATACTTTGAAAAGACACAACAGGATGTGTAGTTACATCCACTGGCACAATTGTACCACCCTGAAAGATTCGAACACATACTCCAAGTGGAATGATCACTCACCAAAACAGGTGATGTATATTGCACTGTGTACAATATCAACCTACTACGACCAACATATTGAAACTTAAGAGTGGCAAAAAATTGGATATTGTTGTCCGGAATATAGAAAAAAATTGTCTACTTGTAGATGTTGGTTTACCGTGCGATCAAAACGTCGTAACCAAGGAGGCAGAGAAACGTCTTAAATACAAGAGTTTGGAAATCGAGATCAGCCGAATGTTGGGGGTCAAAGCACAGGTCATCCCGATACTTATCGGAGCTCTGGGATTTGTTCCGCAAAATTTGTGTAAGAACTTGTATAAACTCCTAGGTCATGGAAAGTGCAAGATATTGTGTCATTATGAACAGTCCATATTTTGTGCGAAGTATTGTAGAGGCACCGAGAGCCATGGAGCTGCTCCTTAGGAAGTTAGTTGCAACCCGGACTACATTTTATAACCAACCGACTCGTAACATCTTTAGTCGTAAATTAGAGGAATAACAACAACAACATCAATAATAATAATAATAATAATAATAATAATAATAACAATAAGGCAGGGTAGGCGTATAGTACCTCTGCGTGGCGACCTCATCGCCCGCAGTGCCCAGCCGGAAGGTTGGGACTGCGCAGTCAGCCCGGTTTCCTCTACCTACAAAGAAGCGCTGACCGCTGTCCTAACCTAGACATCCTCCCTTTCATATTCCTCCCTCCCCTTCCACCGGGAGCAAGTGGGTGGATCGAGTAGCTCACTTTCTTCCGCTACCTAAACCTTAAGCATTTTCCATCTGGAAAGGCTCCTAAACCCTAGTTTTCATTTCCTTCCTTACTCCTCGTCTACCAAAGTCCTACCTTACGTCAGAGCGCACGTCATCTCAAGCCACGTGGGAGTCGGGCTATATCGATTAAAAGCGACGAACAGGGCAATGGCACATAATACCTGGCCGTAGGTATAAAAGGCGCACCCATCTGTGATGGAGAAAAGAAACTTGGGAAGCCTCGGAAAAGAGCCGCTGCCTGGGGAGCGCCAGGGCATCTCTGGAGCCACGGAGATATAGTGGGAGAATAGCACAGCGCTGCACCACCGTGTATCCCCCCGCTCACCCTGGAGTTCAGTACAAGACCTAGTCCAAGCCGATTGACCGGGAGTGGGTTAGCTCCCGACCGCCCGTCTAGAAGAGTCCGAGGCCAAAGCAAGCGTGTTTAAGCCTACAAGGAATGTTCCCCAAAATACGTAAACAACGTATCCCTAAGTGTAAAGCAGAACGTAGCACAAGGTGAGTACTGGGGAAACAAACAGACCCTTCAACCACCAGGACATACATTCCCTCCGACACGGGTCGCCATGCACGGCAAACACATGGGTGGGCGTTCAGCATACAGAGGGGGCCAGTGAAATAGAAGAGGGAGAAGAAAAGAGAAAGGATGTAATAAAGGAACGAGAATGATGTATGGGGAT
>BLKR01008429.1:0-19767 GCA_011170035.1 Teleogryllus occipitalis
CAGCATCATTTTTAATAGTTATATAATATAGATAATGCAATTAGTTTATGATGTTAAGCTTTATTGTATGAGTACATGTTTGGAAAACGAGCGACGTTAGTAACTAGGTTTCAAAATTGTACAAATACAATAAAGCTACATTAGAAACGAGTTGTGCACACGCTATTTTTTGTATAAAAAATTATAAATCTTTAATTGAATAAGAATCATCTGAGCGAGAAAGCGGTGGTTGGCTGTCCTGGTTATCGCTACATCTGGAAGATTCTCGCGTTGCAATTGGCTGAATGTGTAATGATGCAATTATACGTGTTGTGAAATCCAATATGTCATCATTAGTGCCGTAAAAGGCCTTTTATGAAGAATTTCTTGCAACAGAAAATGTCGTTTATAGTGCTGGTTTACAAGAAAGAAAGAAAAATCATGCCTTGATTTCTGTTGGAACGGGACGGGATGGCGTTTCAGTACCTCGAGAATAATTATTAAATTATTATAATGTATATTATAAATATATGACGATTTCCCTTAAATTAGTAATTAATGTGGGGTGCGTTTCGGAACCTAACATATAATAAATCAAGAACTGATTGTATTGTATTGTGTTAATGCAGTTCACGCGAAGACTGTTCTTGTTAGAATATTTAATTTCTGACAATGTTATACGAGAATATTTTATTTGTTGTTCTTAATCAGTGTGGATGTGTCTTTTAAAAACCATTAGTGTGTGTTTTTCAGCAGTTTTTGTTTCTGCTGCAGAGTTCTAGTGACATATTAAACATGAATACTATGTAGTACGTATCTGCTAATATTCATAACTGATCACTCACACAATAGTCTAAATGACCTTTATTTAGAAATAATTTACTAACCGGTTTTAAAATGAAACGGATTCATTTTATCCTTAAACTGTTTACTGATAGTGTTAATACACTTACAACAATAGTGGTAGGAGTAAAATAAGCATACATATCTCAGGAGAGCATTCATAATTCCTTCTCTGGGGTAATTGTTGTTTCGGAGTCGTCCTTGGGCGTCATATTTACGCGTAAGGAAAAAGAATGCATTTCGCTTACTTAGTGTATAATAGAATATTTTTAAATGTCAACTTATTTTTCTTATTCTTATTCCCCAACACAATCGTGAAATATACATTGTTGAATGTACTTGTGCTGTCGATTATTAAATAAAAAACACCAAGACTACAATCGTATAGTCAAAAATTTTAGTTTTAAATAATAAAAGATCACAAAGTTGCAGTCGAGGTGAGAAAGTGCACTGAGAATAAACATTTTAATTACGACTGAATGCTTTCAGATTAAACATAATTACAGGAAATTCTGCTTGATAGCATTAACCTGACAGAAGTTGTTGGGACATTGTCTATATGATGTATATCAATATTTATTAGGAAATAGCTTGGAGTTAATGAATACATTTTTCACAAGGGAGCGAACTACCATAGACTCCAATAGATGTTAAAGTGTCGGCCGATTTTGACACTAATTATCCAACTTTATTTATGCTTTCCATAGATTTTGGATTACTAATTCACTGTCATCAAGTGGGTTGTTCATATCAACACAAATTTAAGTTCAGTTAATGGACTTTAGGAATATCGGTAGGTGATGTAAAAGCTCGGATTTGGAGAATAATATCTAGCTGTTGGTTTATGAGACTAGTTAAGCGAAGTCACGAACTGAAATCGCTGGATTCAGGAAATTGAATATTGGAATCGAGGAAAAGCTCTAATATGTCTTCCTTCGAGGAAGAGGAAAATCCATCTGTCCCATTTCGAAAATTGATGATATCTAAGATCCTTTCAGACCGGTTTTAACAAAATTTAGTAGGCATTTCAGGAGCTCTTATTCTCAGATAAACTGGCTTCGTCTTTAGTGTTATTGCTTGGAGTTGGAACCTTCAAAATTGATAGTCATTTTAATTCAACTAGTTTCATTCAAAGTTTATCGCAATTGACCTCTCATATTCTTTGAATTGAATTAATTTTTGGAAGATTGAAGACTATTTTCAAACAGTTTTATCAGAAAGGTGCATTCAGATATTAATATTATAATGAAATATATATTTAAATTTTATATGGTATTATTTTGAAGTAATAGTATTAAATAAAATTAACATGTAGGTGATAGAACTCTTTATAAGCACGTACGAAAGTAAAAACAAGGTCAAGTAAAAACATAATATAAGCCTCAGACGCGTTCACATTTAACAGAAATAACGTTTTCTGTATGCAGCGATGTCATCAAAGTGTTTTGCCATTGAAAATCTAATCACAAATTAGGAAAAATAGTATCTGACAAAAAAAACGCCCATGACCGATGTATTAGATCAGAATTTCCCAAACAAGGTCTGTATACCGACTCCCTGAGGTCGATGTTTTGAAGGGGGTCAATGACTAAGATGTCGATTAGAGATCATGAGCCGAATATGATCTGGCACCTGATCAGCACGACCAAGATTTCATTAATTACAAAAATATTGCTTGTAGTGGTAGGAGTAGAGCTGAGGGTGCATTGTTAACAATGCAGAAAAGTCTGGCATGTTTCAAATTTTTATTATTATTATTATTATTATTATTATTATTATTATTATTATTATTATTATTATTATTATTATTATTATTATTATTATTATTATACTTTTTCACAGATTTTACTGGTCGGTACGTCAATCACTCACAGATATGATGACCAGGTGTGCGGTTGCTTTATTGAAGATTCAGGTGGCTTCTAACAACACGGCATGTATTCAAGATAACTGTTTTCTGCATATTGTATATACTCCTGGCATCCAAGTGAAGACACTCTAGTGCTCAAAGTGTCATTTTCGGGATCACTCCATCACTCTATTGGCTGATATAATTATTGGCACAATTGTCACTTTGCTGAAGTTCCATAGAGCTACGACTTCATGCTCGAGATCGGTATATTTTTGGTTCCTGCCTTGATGTTTTGCCGATATTTTGTGGATGTAGGGTATTGATACATCAATAAGGTAAGCCTGCTGATGGTTTATATCGATGTATGTTATATAGAGTCTATTGCAACCGGCTTGTCTGTCAGTGATAATGGAGCGATCCCAGTAGAGAGTGTGCTCACTACTTTCAAGCACTTTCTGAGGAACATATTTATAATATGGCAAGGAAGGGTCAAGTAAGCCCGTTTTCATTGCCAATAATTGGTGGGCCTACTTCGTCACTTCATTATGTCTCTTTTTATCTTACAACTGTGCGTGCCCACTACATCCACTTGTCACGTGTTGGATAGTTTTGCTTTCGGCCTCACATCTTCTACATGTGTCGAGATGGATGGTTGAATTATTCAGAATGTGTTTCTGTAGTTCAAAATTGGCACCAGTTGGTCCTGGATTGCTATAATGAAGGCTTCTGTCTCTTAAAAGAGATCCACATGCTGGATCCATGCGTGCGACGCAGAGATGTCGACTTCTGCTTTGCTCAGTTCATGGGGGAACTTTCCCTGCAGTGCTTTCGCCTTCCATGAAGTTATCTTCCCTTCGGTTTCAATGACTGGCTGAACAAGTAACTCAGTATTTTTCAAGTTCAGAGGACTATAGTCATTATCAACTTGCTCACTTTTTGCTGAAGTCTCCCGTAATGTTCCAGGAAATATCTTCAGAGTGATGCAATTTGAGAACTGTGTAGATTCATAACATCTACAACACCTCGCTCTCCTTGTGATCTGGGAAGTGTAAAACGTTCAATATATGAATGAGGATGAAGTTTCGGTATTGAGTCATAGCGTTCGAATTGTCCTCTGGAGGTTGTCGAGGTCAGCATTGCTCCATTTAATGATGACAAAGGAGTATGCAATCATTTGAATGACAAATCAATTGATGGCCTGCACAAGATTTCTAGCAGAGAGTTGAGGTTTTAACAGTCCATGCAATCGTTCACACACTTCAGTTGTGAATATGATTTTAAGTGGTAGTGCAATTGATTGGGAGTTACTGTTGAAAGTCCAAGTATTTGTAAGCTTCTTGGGGTTCCATGAAGGTAATATTTGGTTCATTGTCATTTTCCAAACTTGTAACTTGCATATCACCCCGAATGAAATTCATTCTCCTGCACTTATCCAAACCAAATTTTATTTTGATGTCGTCAGTGACTTTCTCCGTCACGCTAATTAGTTGCCGCTTATAATTCTCAGTCTCTGCATAGAGCTTCAGATCGTCCATATAAAGAAGATACGAGACACGACGAAGGGCTGAGTTCCCTTTTTTAAGAGCAATATCATAATTAGATTATATAGTAGAGTATACCGAGGATTAAAGGCTAATGAATAGGGCTTAAAAAGTCACGCTGGAAAATCTCTCGGTGGATATGTATAGTATCAGTCTGGACGGATTGTTCCATTAGCGAGGTACAGTTTAGTATTCCATCGGCTCATCACCGTTTTCAAAAAGTTTTGGACAACGGGTGGACCTTGTATACATCCAAAGATTGAAGGAGCCAAGAATGGGGTACTGTGTCGAATGCTTTAGCGTAATCTATGTAGCATGGGCACAAGTTTCTTTGTTTTTCAAGCGCTTGCCCCATAATTAAAAAGTCTATTATCTATCAGTTGCTCCTTGCATCCCTAAAATGTAGGTCTACTTTCGTTCTGTTCAACTGCCATGGTGTTCTGTTCCTCAATGTGTGTCATCAGCAGTTGTGCAACACACGATGTTATGAGTTTATAAAAAGTTTGAAGGCAGGTTATAGGGCTGTACTTAAAGAATTCTTTAGTGTCACCCTCCTTTGCTAACAAGTACGTTCTACCTTCAGTGAGAAAATAAGGCTAATTCTGGATTGTGAAGAAAAGATCGAATTATAGTAGCTATATGATGGCCAGTGCTGGTAAATATTTGAACCAATAATTGTGCAAGCCATTACTGCCAGATACCTTCTAGTTACGTGCTTTCTTCAACGCTGCTTGGACAACGTCCACGGCGATGATTGGTTCATCCATTAGAGGGGAATCTTGGCGGTTATCATCATTATCATCATCATCCTTAAGCCCGCTCGCCAACGGTAGATCGGCGCCGGATCTCGCCATCCAGCGAAGGAATATCACCGTCAGCTTCCGATGAAAAAACGCACTACACTTACGGGACTAACGACCCTATAGATGACGCACCCGGAATCACTAACAATCAATCAATCAATCAATCAATTTGGCGAGAGTCACGCTGCGTCACCTCACAGACCTACGTCTCATTTTGCGACAAGCCTTAAAGGGGATCGACGAATGAAGGAGGTCGCGAATGTATGTAGACCATTGTTTCAAGTGATGCTCATCAGAGGAGCCTGAAAACAGATGAACAGATCATCATTAACGTCAAAAATCTATCATTTAACTGAAAATATTTTGTAAAGGACTTACGGACCAGTATTGCAACAATTACCAAGACATCACGGAATTCCTACCACCGAAAACCAAAGTTGGAAAGGTTATTTCTGACAAAAGCTATCACAGCAGAAGAGATTGAACCGTGTTTCAACAGATGCAGCACAACGACTATAATGCACTTTCACCTCTCCAATGTTAAAGGCATGCTGTTTCATGTTCTCTATGCAATTAAGTTGTCTTTCATGTTCGCCACGTTGTAAACTGCGTTTGATACACCAATGCGCTTCTGTAAACAGTCTACCTACTTTGTTGTAGGCCGCTGTGTTGCGCTGTTTTGGAGCATAATAATAAATTCTCTAAAGGTTATTCTGACAATGTAACTATACGCGAAAACAGTAGATATAGGTTGTTCAAAATTGCCGTTGGACATGGCAAACAATTAGTTGAGATGTAAAAACGTCTTTTTCTTGCTGAGAAAAAATGCATTTTGTCGGAAAATTATTCAAACAACCAAAGAAAAGATTGTTTTATTTAATGGCCAACGCCCGAAATATAGATGTTCGCCAAGAAAATTATTTTAATATCGTGCCATTTATTTTCACTGACAATTTATTTTTGTGACGTTGAAGCATAATTTTGTACTTATATTTCTTTCAATCCTCCAAATGATCAGAAACATTAACATTAATTAATTTTATTCCTAAGATTTTTCCACCACATACAACATATTGCTTTTCCACCTGAGAAATACTATAGTATACCCTCGTGAATACATATTTCTTTGGGAATGATTTTGAAAGAATGAATTTTTTAGGAATACAACCTGAAGTGCCAAGCAATTTCACAATGATTAAAATTTTTGACAACAATTCTGCAATTTTTTGTAAGGATAATTTGACACTAAATGTTCTAATGTTCGCTCTAAGATATTAGGAAGCTTTTGTATTGTTTGATACATTGCCAGTTTTTATGACCATGCAATAGCTTTTATAGACTTGTAATAAAATGTCAATTAAATCAAGAATAAAACATAATCATGTAGTAACACGGAATAGGGATGTATGGAAACAATGAATGCATTCCAATAAAAGCTCTATCAGGAAATCATTTTGAATAATATTGGGATTTGTTAACAAACAGATGACATATAAAATAAAATATCAAACAGAATGGTTGTGAAATTCACGTGTACTAAGTATCATAAAACAAATTTATTAAATTTCTCCCATATTTAGAGATTTTGCTTGTTTCTCATAGCCTATGCTACCGAGAGGTAACAAATAGATGCACTAAATATTTGCGGAAGTAATACATGGTACAAATACAATGTTCCAGGAAATTTCTCCATGCTGTCGTTGCATAAAGTATTATTCCTTGACGAAAATCATGATGAGGTTTAAGAGCCCAAATTAATTGATCTACCCTTGAAAATATATTTTATTGCATTGGAGCGAATATTTTTGTTAACAATCTTTGCAAGAAACACTCATTTTTTTCTGTATTCAAAATTCAAGTAGTATATGGCTTAGGGTAGGGATCACAGAATTTTTGAAAAAGTGCACGGAATTAATTTCTCCCCATAGCACGTCACACACAGTTTTTAACTTTTTTTGACGTAAAATAAATAATGAAAATACTCTTCGCAGTGACATCAGTTCATGCACTGAGTCACCGCTCCCAGTAATACTGGTTGAGAATATTAATTGTTTGATTAATTGATTTTTTCGTGTTTCCGGGCGCGTCAACTGCTTCGGTCATTAGTCCCGTTAGTGTAGTGTATGTTTTTTACCTCGGGAGATGGTGGTGATCTTCCCCCGCTCGATGGCGAGATCCGGCGCTGACCGACCGTCGGCTAGTGGGGTTTCCCCCTAACCAGGACTCTCCCACCAGCGGGGCACCGCCCCAGCCGGGACTAGCACTAAGCTCCCGACCGATCTCCCGGAATATGTGGTAGTGTAGTGCATGTTAGTGTAAGAGTGTGTAAGGGGAGAGGATAGGACAAGGAAGAGGAAGGACAGATCGCGCGCGGTTCGTGGCCCGTTTGGTAGGGTACTGCTCCGGCATTCGCCTGGTGTTGATCGGAGAAACCACGGAAAACTACCGATCAGAGCAGCCGGTCTCTAGAATTCTCCTCCAGACAGCGACTGAAATCGATCTAGCTCACGAGGTAGTGTCGAAAATCCTGCCACCGTCGAGTCTCGAACCTAGGACCTCCCGGTTAGAGGCACTGAAGTGAGATTAGTTGATGCACTGAGCTACCGCTCTCGGTGGTTGAGAATAAATGCAATTGGAATACACTAAATGAGGAAATGCCCTTGAAATCGAGTTTAAAGAATAAAATCGGGTACAGAATAAACGTATCTCCTTTACGCCGCAGAGTTTAGTAACCATGATGTTAAGTAATAAAAGAAACAATTTGGGTTCTGTGGTCTCTGCACAAGTCTCCCTTCATTGCTGTCCCTGAGGTCGGTAGTGATGGTCGCGGTGGTGGTGGTGGTGGTGGCGGTGGTGGTGGCGGTTTACGGTGGTGGTGGTGGTGACGGTGTGAGGTGGTGGTGGTGATGTTGGTGGTGTGGTGGTGGTGAAGTGTAGTGACAGTGGTGGTGGTGTGGTGGTGGTGGTGGGGGTGGTGGTGGTGGTGTTGGTGGCGGGAGTGGGAGTGGTGGTGTTGTGGGGGTGGCGGTTGTGTGAGGTGGTGGTGGTGGTGGCGGGAGAGTGCGCGCGCACGCGACAAATGACGCAGCCTCGCCACTTGGCCGCCGCCGCCGCAACGCGCACGTGTCGCCACGAACAGTCACAGGGCGCGCAGGCAGGCGTTTTAATTACACGTGCCATTCGCACTCGGCGGCGACCCTCTTGGCTGTGGAAGTGGAACTGAAGACAGTTGTCGCGGTGACGGTGGTGATAGTGGACGTGATGGTGGTGGTGGCGATGACAGAAGTGTCGACGGTGATAGTGAAGGAGGTTGGAGATGGATGTGAAGTCAAGGTGGTGGGGAGGGGTGGGTGGATGTGAAAGTGGTGGTGGAGAATGTGAAAATGGCAAAGGAGGATCTGGAAGTGGTGGTGGATTATGTGAAAATGGCGAAGGAGGATCTGGTGGCGGTGGCGGCAATGTTAAAATTTGTAGTGGTGAAAGTGGCAGTGGTGAAAGTAGCTGTGGTGAAAGTGACAGTGGTGAAAGTGACAGTGAAAGCGGTGGAGAAAATGTTAGTGAGAGCTTTGTTACAAGGATGTTAGTGTGGGAGATGACAACAGTTGGTGGAAATGACGGTAATGGTGATTGAAAGTGGAAAACGTAGAGGTGTAGCTGGTAAAGGGAGGAGAGTGTTAAGATGAAAGTGTTATTTAAGTGGAAGTTAAAATGAAACTGTGGTAGTGTTGGCGGAAATTCCGGAAGTAAAATTTTGCAAGGAGGAATGTTTAACATATTTCATCTCCAAACAGGACAGTGAAAAGTATTTACAGACGCGAAACACATGCAAATACTTAAACGGCATTGTACACACGAAGGTACTACATATCGTTTAACTGCAAAGAAGATTTCAAAATATATTATTATAAAACTGAGTAACTTAGTGTATAAAGAATAACTTTTTAGGCTCAAAAATATTTATATTTAATGACAAAACATAATTAATTTACACGAAAAATGTCGGCAACTCTTCATAACATAGTAATGTATTACAGTACACTAGATTACGAAAAATATTACAAGTGATTACAACATGTATTGTAAATGTTACTTTTCGGGTGAATACAACTTCATTTTTATATTCGCTGTGAATTATACTGTTATAATGCAAATTATAAAAAACACCTTTGAGACATTGCTTTACTTTTTGATAAAAAAACACATCATACGTAATAGAATTAACGATCAGTTTCTAAAATTTGAAACCTAGAAAAAACAATAATACGTGACCTCTGAAGACCCCGTTGGTATGTCGACGGCAATTTTTATAAACTTTTTCAAAAATTTAAATAAAATAAACATTTAAACTGTACACTCTTGACGCCCCCCTCTGTCCTTGTTAAAATATGGAACCTCTTATTCTTCGATAGGGTTGTGTTAAGAAAAGTCTTCCGATAAAATACGTGATGTCCAACAAGGAATATTAATGACGCATCTACTGAGTGAGTTAGGTTGCGTAAGAACAGTGAGAGGACCGACCGTGTTCATATCTCAGTGTGAATGCAGAGAAAGGCAAAAGGGCGGTCGTAATGCGTTCGGTAGCAGCGAACAGACCCCGACATTCGGGTGGGCGTGGCGAGCCGGCGCGGCGACGGCTGTCCTTTATGCGCGGACGCCCATAGAGCGCGCTCCGACGGCCACCCGCCGCTTCCGGTCGCGCGGGCATAAAGGGAACCGCCCGATGCCCCCAATAACACGCCGCCCCGATCCACGCACAAGCCCGCTCGCCCTTTCCATGCTCTATTCGCGCGCCCTCTCGCCCAAACTTTTTGCCTCTCGCTCGATATTCGCTTGTCGCCCTAGTCCGCCTCCCTAGTCCGTCTCCCTAGTCCGTCTCCCTAGTCCGTCTCCCTAGTCCGTCTCCCTAGTCCGTCTCCCTAGTCCGTCTCCCTAGTCCGTCTCCCTAGTCCGTCCCTCTCAGCGCATCCCTCTCGCGTCCCTCTCGCGCGTCCCTCTCAGCGCGTCCCTCGCCGTCCCTCTCATACCGCGTCCTCTCATCCACTCTCGCGTCCCTCTCGCCCCTCTCAACACATCTTCTCACTTGCGCTCCCTCTCGGACACGATCCCTCTCGGACGTCCCTCTCGCGTCCCTCTCGCACGTCCTCTCTGCGTCCTTCTCTCGCCCGTCCTTCTCGCCGTCCTTCTCATATCCTTCTCATGGGCCCTCTCGCGCCAGATCCTCAGCCGTCCCTCTCTTGAGTCCCTCTCCTTGATCCCTCTCATGTCTTAGATCCTCTCTCGCCGTCCCTCTCCATGATCCCTCTCCTTCAGTCCTCGCCCGATCCCTCTCCGCCCCGTCCCTCTCGCCGTCCCTCTCGCGTCCTCTCGCATTCCTCTCATGCGATCCTCTCTTGCGATCCCTCTCGCGCCTCTCGCGTCCCTCTCGCACGTCCTCTCGCGCGCACGTCCTCTCGTCCTCGCACGTCCCTCTCGCACGTCCCTCTCGCACGTCCCTCGCACGTCCCTCTCGCCCGTCCCTCTCCGCCCGTCCCTCCGTCCCTCTCGCCCGTCCCTCTTCGTCCCTCGCGTCCCTCGCCGTCCCTCAGCGCCAGTCTCTGCGCGCGTCCCCTCGCCCGTCCCTCTCTGGCGTCCTCGCGCGTCTCTCTGCGCGTCCCTCGCGCGTCCCTCTCGCGCGTCCTCTCGCGTCCCTCGCGTCCCTCTCGCGCGTCCGCGCGTCCCTCTCGCGCGCGGCGTTTCTCGCGCGTCCCTCTCGCGTCCCTCTTGCGTCCCTCTGCGTGATCCTATCGCCAGTCCCTCTCCTTGGGTCCCTCTCGCGCCCGTCCTCGCGTCTCTCGCCCCGTCCCCCTCCACGCCAGTGCCCTCTCGCCCGTCCCTCTCGCCAGTCCCCTCCTCGCCCAGTCCCTCTCTCGCCGTCCCTCATCTTGCGTCCCTCTCCTTGAATCCCTCTCACTTCGTCTCTCTCGCCGTCCCTCTCGCCCGTCCCTCTCGCCCGTCCCTCTCGCCCGTCCTCCATGATCCCTCTCCTTCCCGTCCCTCTCTGCCGTCCCTCGCCCCGTCCCTCTCACGCCCGTCCCCTCTCCGCCCGTCCCTCTCCTTCATCCCTCCTCAGCCGTCCCTCGCCCAGGCTCCGCCGTCTCTCCGCCCGTCCTCTCGTGATCCCTCTCAGCCGTCCCTCTCTCTTAGTCCTCTGCCGTCCCTCTCCTTAGTCTCCTCCTCACTTGATCCCTCGCGCCGTCCCTCTCATGAAGTCCTCTCATGATCCCTCTCCTTGAGTCCCTCTCTCGCCGTCCCTCTCATACCGTCCCTCAACAGATCCCCTCTCGCCCGTCCCTCTCCTTGATCCTCTCGCTTGTCATCTCTAGCCGTCCCTCTCGCCCGTCCCTCTCTGCGCCCGTCCCTCTCGCCCAGGCCTCTCAGCCGTCCCTCTCCGCCGGGTCCTCTCGCCCGTCCCTCTCGTCCGTCCCTCTCGCCCGTCCCTCGCGCCGTCCCTCCGCGCCCCGTCCCTCGCGCGTCCCTCTGCATCTCTTGCGCGTCCCTCCGCGTCCCTCGCGTCCACCGGCGCGTCCCTCTCGCGCGTCCCTCGCGTCCCTCGCCGTCCCTCTCGCCACGGCCCTCTCGCCGTCCCTCGCCCGTCAGCCGCCGTCCCTCTCGCGTCCCTCTCGCGCGTCCCTCTCGCGTCCCTCTCCGCCGTCCTCTCGCACGTCCCTCTCGCCAGTCCCTCTCGCCGTCGCTCTCGCCAGAAGTCGCTCTCGCCGTCCCTCTCTTCGTCTCTCGCCCGTCCTCTCGCGGCGTCCCTCTCGCGCGTCCCTCGCGCGTCCTGCCTCGGCGCGTCCCCTCTCGCGCGACCTCTCGCGCGTCCTCGCGTCCTCGGCGCGTCCCTCGCGTCCCTCTCGCGTCCCATCTCTCAGCATCCTCTCTCGCGTCTATCTCCCCACCCTCAACAGTCCCTCTCGCACGTCCTCTCGCACGTCCCTCTCTGCGTCCCTCTCGCGCACGTCCCTCTCGCGTCCCTCTCCGCGTCCTCACGTCCCTCTCGCGTCCCTCTCGCGTCCCCTCTCTCCGCGTCTCCTCGCACGTCCCTCTCGCCCGTCCCTCGTCTCGCACGTCCTCTCGCGTCCCTCCTCGCGACCTCGCACGTCCCTCTCTCGCCCATCCTTCCTTCACCGCCCTATCGCTCTCCGTCCACTCGGTCGCTCTCGCACGTCCCTCTCGCACGTCCCTCTCGCACGTCCCTCTCGCACGTCCACTCGGTCGCCCACCAACCCCCCTGTCAGCCATCTAGTGACTCGACTTCTTGCTGCACCCATTAGGCTTTCTTTTTCTCGCGCATGTTGGTGCACCTGCTGGCCCCCATCCCGTAATGTTTGTTCTGTTTCTCACTACCACAGCTACTCGCCAGCTCTTTTACCCCTTCACTCTCAGGCACTCTTCTCCCTTTGAGGTTGCTACATTTCTCGTTTTCCACTCTATTTACTGCCTATAGCTTTCTGTCGCATTGTGTCAAAAAATATTGCATTTTCCAGGCTTCTACAACCCCGCAGTAGTATTTTTGACTACATAATTAAGAATATAGCAGAATGAAACTCGTGGGGAGTAAACATTATTAGTTATGTAGAAATACTTAGTAGTTACCCGATAGAAATGACCTAAGATAAGCCACAATTGGTGCAAAATGCGTTGAAAATATTGTATTGCCTCCACCCAAGGTTGTTAATGTCAATTGGGGAGGTCGACGATAGGAGTCTTGCTGTCGACGTGCAACGCGAGTCAAATTGTCAGAAAGATTAAACACTTTGCTGAATAAACTTCACCCAACTAACGCTGGTTGTCAAAATAGCTGGAAGGAGGTTAAGTAAATGTCGTACTATTTTCCTACAATCAGTGAGACATATTGCAGGTATCACATTCTTTAAACATTCTAATCACTTTCTATGCCGAAAGTAATGGTTTGTACTTGTAACTGACCTTAACCTAAAAATATTCACATATTAAACAGATAAGACATTCCACTTTAACTTCCTAATATTTGGAGAGTAAATCTCTATTTGGAAACAACACTCACATGCCTGTCCTCTAATGTCTACCTCCACAGCTCCCTTGTTTATCCACACACATTTGTCTGTCACTCCACATATCTGCGTCACTGAGCCGTCGCTCTCCGTCAAACATTCACTCGCTGATGCTATCTTCCCGCCCTCTTTATGCAAATCCCCCTGTCTCCATTCTCACCCCACTCTCTCCGCACGTTCTACCCACCCTTTCCGCACTCTATCCCCACTCTCGACCCATCCTCCCGCTCCCATCCACTCGCTCGTCTCCGTTCCTTTACAAACCCTCCACATACTACATTTAACTCCCCACCCTCTCTATCCACCGTAAACCTTTAAACCCTATTTACTCGTCCATCATTTTCTCACCTACCACTCGTCCACACCTCGTCCGGCCATTGCCCGCCCACTCTTGACCAGTCCGCCCGCCCCTTGCCTGCCCAGCCTTCACCCTACCCTCCCAAAAAGCCTTCGACCACCACAATTCGCCCTTCAACTTATCCTTCACCACTTACCCCTCGCCTTCTCTCCCTAACCGACACCCCTGTCTTTCACCCCTAACCCTTTGCCCCCAACCCTACCCTTTGCGCCCTTCACCATACCCGTTACGCCCCTCACCCTAGCCTTTTCCTCCTTACCATTCCCTTTGCTCGTGACCCTTCACCCTTACCCTACCCTTCGCTACCTAGCGTACTTCACCGTACGCTACGCACCCACCCTACCGTTCGCCCCTACCCTACCCCTCGCCCCTACTCTACCCTTCCCTTTACCTCTACCCTATCCTTTGCCGCCACTTACGTGTTCGCCCTCCCTACCCTTCGCACCCCATCTCCCCATCAACCTTCAAGCTTCGTCCTCCCACCGTTCGCCCCCTTCTACCCTTGGTCCACACCGTTACCCCCGCCCTCTTTACGCTGCTGGCCCTTCTACCACCCACAAGCTGCCTCCCCCTCTCCCAGCTATTCGGCGCGCGCCTATCACCCAAATGGAATTGATGCCTGGCGCTGCATCGCCAGCCGCCGCGCCATTGTCCTCGCTTCAAGCGCAGGCGCCAGCGACCAGCGGAAAAATTGAATCTGGAAGATTCATTCGTGCAAAAAGAAGACGGCATGAAAATGAATTGAAATAAATATGGTCAGAATTAAAACAAAAATCGGTGGTCGGTTGGTGCCAACACCGCTCATCTTAATAGATGAGGCAGCACATTAAAACACGGAGAAAACTAGTCTTTAAATCACTTACGACTGAACCATAGTCTAGCTTGGGTCATGATCAAAATGAGCCGTTCTGCTGGAATTTCTTCTTCTTCGGGAATGTGCCATAAGGAAACAGAAAGTCAGGGTAATCGCAAGCCATAGGGATGGAATTGAGAATGTATTTGGGAAATAAGTATCGCTCGCGGTGAGTGAAGAGCTGAGACATCATTTGAGTAATATGTTTGAATAATTATTTTGTACTTTAATTTTATTATTATTTAGTCGTAATTAGTATTACATGTAGTCTTTCGAGAGTTAATTTGTTGAATACAATTTTTAAGTAATAGTAGAATGACCTATTTGAAATATTTTATTTATCTTTATTTGAAATATATTTCCGAGATGAGTTAATTGTAACGTCGTGGATACAAACACATTTCAATGATCGACCGCGTGACGTAGGCGAAACGTTTAGGCGTTCACGTGCTAGCCTTTGTTGCAGAGAGAGAGCGGATGTGACGTTGGGGGAAAAGCCAGGAGGCGGCGTGGAAGGGGTGCGGGCTACCTGCGCCGGGCGCGACGACGCTCCGATCTCTTTCGCTTCGAGTCTTCGAAGAGTGCGCACCTGGCCGAGGAGCCGGTCGGCGAATGCCAGGTTGGGTGCGGCCGCGACCGTGGCGGATAGGGCCGGCAATATGTTTGCCGTAAGGACAGGGAGACTCATGGTCGAGTCCGTAAGTAGGATGCGGCGCTTCACTCCATCGAATGTAAGAGATATTCGAGCGTAGTGGTGTGGTAGCCGCAGCGACAGATTACTCCGAGTAGTGGGATCTTTTTAAGTTAATTTAATTGTGTAAATATGGTTGTTTCGGTGGTGGAACTTAGTAAATAAACCAGCAATTATTTAACCCACTCTCGTCTGTGTATTAATGCAACCGCATGATGCCACATAATGAATTGAATTCCACATTTCTCAGTTTTGTCTCACTTTTCTTGACGCGACTAGATTTATGTTTGAACATTATACTCTCAGTGGTGCATAAATCTCTGCGGTCATGATTAACATAATAATATTACTGAAGAAATCGCAGCGATAAGAGAAGAAGAAAAAAGTTGGCGATAAATAAAAAAAAGAAAATAAGAAACAGATGTAGTAAGAAAACAAGGAATAGAAGACGAAAGTGTAAGAAGAAAGAAACAAACAAAGGATAAGAAAGAATGAGAAGGCAAATAAGAATAAATGCATTAAAGGAAATGATTAATAATAGAAAGTGAATGATAGAACTGCTGACTTATTTCAATACTTTGTGCTCTGAATTAACATAACGAACTGTTTCGTTAACAAACCAAGATTTCTTTTATTCCACTTATATAAGAATCCCAGAACAAAAGTTAGGTAGATTAAATTTGTTAAACTAAATTTCATAAAAAAGGACTAGTCAATCTGAGTGGCATCTACGTGATATAGTTACAGTGTGTCGCAGGGAGGGAACAGAAAACAGGCTGTTATCAAATAAAACAAGCTCTGTAGAGCCCAAGGCAATACCCGGTAAAAACAATGTATTGTTTACTATAAACTCACAGCAAACCGAAATATATTTACTCAATAAAGAAGAACATCGCTATGGGGAAACTTTATAGAGCCATAAAGGAAAATGTTGAATTTTCTCATTTTATCAATATTTATTAATGGTATAAACCTGGAAGTATTATCTGTTTTATAATCGAAAAAGAGTGGTATTTAAATAAAATATGTAAGAGCAGGCGATTTTAATAAGCGCAAACCTCAGTTTTATATACCTTTACAAAAACAACAGTCATGCAATGACGCACGCCGTCAGTGTGGTTGGTCAGAATTATAGGAGATTCAAGATTTATTGAATTATACGAGATTAATCAAGAATTATACGATTAAGTAGAATTATACGAGATTATTCAAGGTTTTTGAAACCTGACAGTGGATATACGCTAGCAATCTTGAATTAATATTGGTATTAATTATACAGATATTTGCATGAAGAGTGCATTAAAAGCAATTCAATCTCGCAACACAGTCGTATGTGAAAACCCACACGATCTCTACTGACTTAATTCTGGTTACTCTTCTCTGACAATGAAGCTACTCCAAGAAAATATTGTACCATGTGGTCGTTCAAATGGCCCCAGTGTTCGAAGTACTTTCGCGGGTCAGAATCGTTATCCCCACCTCAGGAGTAATTACTAGCAATTTATCGCCTTGGTGTGGGGTGTAACCGATTCACTGCTAGTTGAGGGAACTAGAAACCTCCAAACGGGGACTCATACGGTCGCAGCCAATTTAAAGTTGGTCCTTTGGGGCCTTTATTCGACCGAGTGCCAAATTACCTCTGAACGCAGTCTGTTAGCGTGAGTGAACTCTGTGGTCTATTAGATTCCGTTCCCGTTTTTGCTGCCTTCTTGTGTATGTGTGTGTGTAAAAAAAACTTCCAGTGCAAACGCATAACATTGGTCCAACAAAACGGTTCAAAGGAAATTTTGTATTATTTTATTATAGATTTAACATGGATATTTTTAGCCTTGCTGCTCAGAAATTCAGATAACTGTATGCAGCGTTTATAAATTTCATAAGAATTTCGAATCCGTGACCCACAATATTCTATGGGAATCACTATATTAATCCGGGATAAGCAGCAATATTATAAATATTCTTCAGGGTCTTTATGGAAGAGTATCAATGAAAGTAAGAATCAACACCCATTCTACTACCAATTCGATACATAACATAAGGTGTAAATAAGGTGTACTAAAAGGTGATTCGTTTATCCCTACACTATTTGCTCTTTTTCTTCGAGACATTAACAGTTTCTTCGTGGATAAAGGTTTCATTGTCATTAAATTGAAAGCTAGTATTGTTCTTTTTGCTGATGTTTAGATTATCCTGGCAACCGAAGTGACAGATCTTCAACATAAGAAAAACATGTCATCCTAGTATTGTCAAAAAAAGTCCCTCGAAATTAACACAAAAAAAAACAACAACAAAATAATGAAATTCAAAATGTCAGGCAAAATGAGGTCAGAGACACCAGTCAAATATAGAGGAGAAATTATAGAAGTGGTCAAGCAGTACACGTACTTTGGTATCTAATTCACAATGAATTATTCACATTCGCAGCTGCCAATGCCATGACCTAATGGTATACATGGTACAGGATACATGGTATTGGGTTCAGTCAGAAAAATCTTAATATCATGAGAAAATGATAGCTGGCAGACTAAAAGAAAACTTTTTAATGCCATGGTAGCAACTACTGTGCTATACGCTGCAGGTATCGGGGGTCTCGGATACTCTAATCAACTGGATAAGATACAATGGAACTTCTACAAACGTCTTTTGGAGCTATCGAGAAGAACTCCCGTGTACACGTCTAGAAATGAAACTCTCTAAACTAAAATAGAATCAGAAGTAATTAAAATATCAATGACTTACGGGACAAAATTGCTATCTATGGCGCCTTGTAAATTATTCTCACGTATAATTTTCAACAAACTTTTAGAACCAAGAAATGCATAGCCTAATTCTAGTTAATAAAACTGGGTGTCCATTCTGGCCGGGTCAATGAATAATTTGGGTTTTCATAACTTAATACCGTAGCAACAAAATCCGAATGCAATCAGAGATAGTATTCCCTCGATTGTTGTAACAATAATATGTCTTTATGGACGATAGGCGTAGAAACATGAAAAAACACAGTACAATATACCGATAAATTAGGGATCTACAATCTACAGAAACAGAGAATACCTAACTTTGATTCACCCCACTTCCATTACTTGAGTAGTCGCTCAAATCAGAATGTCCAGTGACCAAGAAATCAACGTCAACAGTAGAAATACGTGGCAAAAAATACACTCCAATTCAATTTGTTCGATATGTAATACAAATACTGAAACAAATCTTAATCATATTTCATGTGAGTGCCCCATCTATAACAATTTTATAGGACCAGACCACAATGATGTATTATCTTCTCCCAATAGTTTGGTTAATCTCAACTCTGAAAGATCTGAAACTCTGTATTACTTTATTTAATCAATTCTGAAATTACGGGCATTTATTTTCAATGAATAGTTTATGCTAAATTCCACAAGTTCTCTAACAAATGACCTTATCATATTTGTCAAAGTCAAGCTTCACTTCATACAGGTTGTTTTGTATATATTTGTATATTCTGTTCTGTCACCTATTTTGTATCTTATGTTATTGTACTATTTAGTTATTGTGTTACTCTATTATTTGTATTTATTTTGTTATTTATATTGTATCTTGTGCAAACTACTTGTTCTAACTCTGACTACCTGTTCTATCAGAAGTTATATTGTTTATGTTTGCGTCGTGAATACTCTCGGCAATTTTTAATAGGATAACCCTAAAAGCAAATCACTAATAAAATTGAATTGAATTGAAAATTGAATATTATTTTTTCTAGTAGTTAAGATGGCAAGGGGAGGAGACAAATTGTTTGACATTTGTTGGTTATTGATGCATTTTGCAAATTCCTCAAGAAACATTCTAGTTTGGTATGTCTTCCGGGAGATATTGCATGCTTCCATACTTGGGGAAAATAACCTAGTCTGAAACATGAGTGGAAGATATTAGATATGGAATGACTGTTTGAGAAAGATTTTTAATACTAAATTGTTAATTTTTTCGTGTAAAGAAGTCTTCTTGATTGATAGTGATTGGATCGTTTTATTTAATTTTTTAGGTGATGTGTATTGTATTTCATGATGTGGGCCATATGTCCGTTCGTTGATGGTTTTGCTGATTGTTAGATCACTAGTGTGCGGTTTAGAAATATTTCGGATGAATGTGGATGCTAAATAATTTGCTAGAACTTCGGCTTTCTGGGCAGACGTATACACTTTTGCTGTGAGAGTGTCTACTGAGGGATGGTATTAATTGTTTCTAAATATTTTGTTTGTGTAGCCAAATGGATTTGTTATTCGTGAGTAGTGTTTATAGGAAGGTTTGAAATAGTTGATGTTTTAAGTTATTGCTTGATTTTCGAAACAAGTTGGTTAGGACGTTATGTTCTAGTTTTGACTCTGGTGTTCTTAATTGTGACTGTAGTCTGCAGGTTTTGTTTTTTATTTGTAATAGTTGTCGCATAATCGCATACAGCTGGCGCCCGCGTAAGCATATTGCGTATCGTCCGCGTTGAGTTACGTAGCGTCGGCAAGAGCGTCTTAGCAGTAAAGGCCTCTAAAACAGCTTGACCTTCGCTTAGCAGGGGGACGATTGTTACTCGTCTGCACGTCGCGTGTGTGCACAGGCCCAAACTGGCCCTGCCGACATCCCTTCACCCCTAGTCGGTTCAAATCGGTCCTTCCTGGCCCTGCCGACATCCCTTCACCACTAGTCGGTTCAAATCGGTCCTTACTGGCCCTGCCGACATCCCTTCACCCCTATTCGGTTCAAATCGGACCTAACTGACCCTGCCGACATCCCTTCAAGCCTAGTCGGTT
>BLKR01008430.1:0-19757 GCA_011170035.1 Teleogryllus occipitalis
GATGGTCACGTTTTCATAATGCATCTTCATTTCTTTGTTACTACTAATCACTTTAGTTATTCGATTATTATTCATTTGTGACCTATGTTTACATTCATCTTGACAGCCTGAATATTGTAGGCTATAAAGTACGTAAAAATCTAATTTGGCGGACATAAGGCACCATTTTCGTCATTTTGTGTTTAAAGGTTTTGACAAATTTCCTTATATGACTTATAGAACTTTAACTCGTCTTTAAATCCTACGTGACACGTGCTCCACTTTGTTGAAGTGTTCCATAGTTCAATATTACATTTTTAAACCTAGAGAGGTGGCGTGCTGTCAGATGATTAAAAAACTTATTCTTCTTTTTCCCAAAGAACATTTGGTGAGACATTTCTTATACCGAAGTTACCAATATTAATTTTTCTCTTATCTGTACTGATGCTTAGTAGGTCACGTTCTGACCAGTCAAAGAGTTTTCAACTAGCTGCCGAACACTAGTTTCCAACGAGTTCTCGTGTAATCGGGAAAGAGATGTTTAAAATTACTCATCCCAGGGGTATGACTTCCGCCAGAAAAAGACATTATTTGCAGAGAAGTATTCTACATAGATAAATACATAAATTTTCCTTTATCTTCCTTTTCCTCTCCTATCGCCTCACACACACACACACACACACACACACACACACTTGTATGCACTACACGAATTTACTGGTCGAGAGTTCAGAGGGGAGAGTAGAGCTTGTCCCGGCCGAGGTGGTGTCCCGCTTGGGGAGATTCCTTGAAGGGAAACCACCCGCAAGCCGTCGTGTAGTTCAGTGCCATTACGTACCAGCGTAGTAGAAACACACCATCTCCTAAGAAATAACACGCACTACTCGTTTAATGGGACTAATGACCATAGCAGTGGGCTCTTTCGGAAACACCGATCAATACATGGATGATCAGGCTCAGACCGCAGGCCTCTCCCGCTGAAAGCGGAGTTTAAACCGCGAGCGATGGAATGATACAACTAAGGGCAGGGAGCGTCATGTCACAATCGAGCGTAAAGCAGAAGTAAAAATGATCTATTTTAAGTGGCTGTGACAACACAACCCAACATCATTGTATTTTTAGCATCAGTATTCGAATGGTCCTAGTGGTCGATACTTGCTGTATAACTGGATAGAATTCAAACACTTTCTGAAGAATTCTAGTGGGCGGATTCTCTGAGAGGTTTTCAATTTTTATTCAATCAATTCCCAGTGAATATCAGAGCTGAACTCTAACAATCAGGCAACGGACAGCGCGCGATCTTTTCTTCCTCAACCTTGTCTCTACTCCTTCCTTTAGACACTCACTGACACTTACTCTTAGTCTTATCACTTCCGATGTCGGGAGACAGTAAAATGTCGGGAGACTTAGAGCTCGTCCCGGCTGCGACGATTCCCCGGTGAAGGAGATACCTGGAGGAGGAAACCACTCCAGCCGACGTGGATAGACCCACGACGGGTCTCACCACCCAGCGAGGGCAGAACACCGCCACCCTTCCGGGATATAACGCGCACTACACTTACAGAATGAATGATGACAGTAGTGACGATGCGTGTGCAGGTCGTCGTGGAGCGTGTGCAGGCCCCAGTCGGCCGCCCCCTGCCCGGCGACGCCCTCGCCGCGCGCGCGCAGGTGAGTCGCCTCGAGGCCTCCGCCTGGGGCTGCACTGGCTCCTTCCTACGCCACGCAGGACACCTACGCAGGAACCCACACGATTCGCGTCGTGAGTTAAGAGAATTCAAATTCGATAACAGAGAGAACTAACGAGCACAGTCCAATAAAGCCAAGAAGATAATTTAACAGTCGTTTGATTCTAATTTATTATTCCAAACAGAAATGTATCTCTTGCAATTTACGAAATAAATAATTTTAAAAACGACATACTTATGCAACCACGCACGACATTCGAGTAGTAATTTAGACAGTACCAAGGACCACAAACAACTGAAACCTATTCAATAATTAAAAACACATTCAATACTAATTTATGGGGACAGCTGGAGCGGTGCCCTGCTGGTGGGAGATACCTGATTGGCGAGAACCCTGTTAGCTTACGGTGGGTCGCCGCCGGATCTGGCCATCCACGGGGGAAGACCATTGCCACCTCCCGAGCAAAAACACACACTACACTTACAGAGCAAAAACACGCACTACATAATGACCATAGTAGTCGATGCGCCCAGAATCACTAACAATGAATGCTTCGTGTTCGTAGGAGGCGGCGCTCGGCGTCGCCCCGCTTCAGCTTGCGCTCGCGCGGGTCGTCGTGCCAGAGCACGGTGTCGCGCGGCACCTCCCCGTGCCCGCCCGCGCCCTGCCCCCCGCCGCGCCCGCGCCCCCGCGCCCGCGCCCGCGCCCGGCCCCCGTGCCCCAGCCCGTCGCTCGTCACCCTGCGCCCCTCCTCGTCCCGCGGGCGCGCGCTCAGCCTCTGCAGCAGCGAGTCGCAGGTAAGACGCGCCCAAACACCGGCGAGCGCGGTTGGCCAAACTGATTTCGAGACGGTGAATCGGAGACTTTTTTTAGCAAACACGGTCAACCCCCATCTTAAGACTTTTGGGGTTTCAAAGCGGCATATGCATCAGATATTGAGATTCCCGAGCTTGGCTTGGAGGCATGGCCCCCTAACACTTTTTAGCACTCACGAACAAACCCAAACTCGAGATCTTCGTTAGGGATTGCAATGAAGCCCACACGTCAGCGAGCACTGTCCGCAAGTTTAATTCAGAGGCAAGGCCTTCCAAACTTTTTGGCACTCTCAACGGCGACCTGCTCATACTCCAGGGAGCGCGATTTGCAAAATTGACTCCAAGACGGTTTGCCGAAGACGTTTAGCCAACACGGACAAACAGGACTTTAGGACTGTTTCGAGTTTGCAAAGCAGCACATACGTCAACGGGGCGTGGCCTTCCAGACTTTGTGATGCACACCTACAACACTGACGGATCAGAGTTGCATGCAAACCGGACTGTATACCAACGAGCCCAGTCCGCGATCATGGCCCAGTGGGAGGCATATTACAGACATTTTACCATTCACGTACTACCCCGTCTTCGAGTATGGTTTGAGGTGCAATTCGCCGCATACACCAGCGAACGCCGTTCGTGATCATTGCTCGCGGAGCGTACCTCAAAGACATTTTATCTAAGTCGAGCAATCTCCACTTGGTCATTCATTTGGGGACGCTAAGCAAGCAGGCCCAAGGAAGCGCTTTTTGCGAGCTTGGAGGAGGGAGCGTAATATCTCAGTGTTATTACCACACACGAATTACCTCAATCTTGACTTCGGTTCGGGATAGCGGAGTGCAACATGCACTAGCACAGTTCGCGATATTGGCTTGTGAAATTTTCCTCAAAACCTTTTTACCATGCACGTCATAACCCGGAATTGAGTCTGGTTCAGAATTGCATATTGATGAACGTGGTTCGCAAGCCTGTCTCGAGGAGCGTGTCTTCAGGGGGTGCTTGAGTTGATGGACGTGTGATTTAAATCATTTGCTTTTATGAGAAATCATAATAATGACCTTAATTGCTAGACAGGTTACAATTATGACAGAGTAAAAGTTTGTGCCTCTCTTTGCTTCTTTCCACAATGGTTGTTCCTTCTGATGCGATCAATAAATTCGTGACGACCTCATGACGACCGTCATATTGATGGAAGTTAAAGTGTTCGCGTTCTCATAAACAGTTTATAAGCTACAAACTGTATTGTAAACATACACAATACGCACATATTATCAATATATGGATTAAATATTCTAAGGGATGAACAGTTGCAATTTAGAAAGCGCAGTGTTCCCACATACTTGTACAACAGGCACTTGCCATGGAGCTATTGTTTCGACTTTCCTTTTCTTTTCTTTTCATTTATTAAAGATGTCGCCTCATCATTGGACCAAAACGAAGCACCTACTGGATTATTTTCAGATTTATCAAAAGCTTTTGACGTCATTGATCATGACATTTTACTTTCAAAATTACCTTCATATAGAATCCGTGGTATTGCTTTAGATTGGTTATGTTCGTACCTTAAACAACGATCTCAGAGAGGGAAAATACCTTACTGAAATGCTGTAACATTATGTACTACCATTGACTGATGTTAAGGCAACAAAGTTTTAGGTCTCTCAATTCAGTCAAACCTTAAATGGAACGTCCATTTAAATGACTTGAACACAAAATTAAGTACATTTTGCTACGCGTTCAGCATTCTTTCAAATTCAGACAGCCTTCATTCTGTTCCTTGTGTGTATTTCGCGAATGTTCATTCCCGCCTGTGATATGGCACAATATTCTGGAGAAATACATCTTATAGCTCCCAGACTTTTAGTTTACAAAAAAGAATTGTACGAATAATAACCAAGTCCCATCCACGTGATTCTCGTGAGCCTGTCTTCATTAATCTAAGAGTTTTACCATTACCTTGTCTGTTTATTTACGAATCAGTGGTTTTTGTCAAAAATGACTTACTTAAGGGCGGGAATATATTTTCGGAAAATGATGATAGATAGATAGATTTATTAAAGTTCGCTTTGAGCTAATGCTCGGTGGTAAACATGATTACAACTACAAATGTAATTACAATTAGAATTAGAGATTGATTTTGAGTTATCTGTAAGTTGATTTATAAGCTTTTCTAACACTTCACTCCACTTCACTTCACTGTATAAGGGAATGACCATATTAATAATAATAATAATAATAATAATAATAATAATAACGATTATAAAAATATAACTAATAATAACAATAACTTAAAAGTTACATCAAAACCAGTAAGTGTTAATAATTATGATATCAATAATAATAATGATAATAATAACAATAGTAATAATAATAATAATAATAATAATAATAATAATAATAATAATAATAATAATAATAATAATAATAATGATAAAAGTCTCAGTATGATGACCTACATAGAATTAAGTATATTTTTAAATTTCACTACATTAGAAGGAAGAGTCTCTAGTGCTTTTGCAGTTAGTTTGTTCCAATCTACAATAGTGCGATTCACAAAGGAGAACTTGCCTACATCAGTTCTTTGCTTTCTACATCGTATTTTCCAGGGATGGTCTCCTCTGCTTTTATAATCAGGTTTCTGTAATCTTTTACTGAGGTCTACCCATGCTGAGTCCCATTTGTATATCTTGTACATTACGCATAAATGCGCCCATTCCCGTCTCTTAGATAAGGGTTTTCATTCATCTCATCCATCAACGCGACCATGATTTACAAACTTTCCGGCCCGTTTTTGAATTTTATCTAACGCCTCGATTTGACCTTTTCTGTACGGGTCCCAGCAGGCCGCTCCGTACTCTAAAATAGGACGAACAAGTGTAGAATATGCCAAGGATCGGGCATTCGAACTACTGTTTTTTAGAATACGCATTACGAAGTGCAGCGCCTTCCACGATTTTTTCGCCGTATTGTTAATATGATCCGACCAACCCAAGTCGCTACGCAGGACCAAACCCAAATACTTACAGTTTTTTACACGCGGTATATCGTTAGTTCCTAACTTGTAATTCGAGTGTACATTCGAGCGAGATTTGGTAAAACAAATGAATTTACTCTTTTCCGGATTTAATTCCATCTTATTTCTGCACGCCCAGTTCCATAAACAGTTAAGATCGTTCTGTAAGATATTTTCATCCGAAGACGCGCCAATACTCCTATAAATTATGCAATCATCGGCAAAAAGTCTAACTTTCGATTTTATTCCAGTTGCAATATCATTAATAAACGCTAAGAATAGCAATGGCCCTAACACACTCCCCTGGGGGACTCCAGAGGTTACATCGGCTTTCGATGAGTGTTTATCACCTATTCTGCCTGCTTGAGTTCGGCCCGTAAGAAATTCTTTTATCCACAAGATTATTCGGTGATCTAATCCAGTTTCTGACAGTTTTTCAATTAAAAGGCCATGTGGAACCAGATCAAATGCTTTAGAAAAGTCTAATATTACTGCATCGACCCTACTCCCTTCGTCTAATGAATCTGCTATGTCCTGGCATAAAGAAATAGTCTGACTGTCGCACGAATAGCTAGGACGAAAACCGTGTTGATTTTGAAAAAGCCAGTCAGTTTTATTCCAAACTCGTCTAATATATTCCGCAATCATGTGTTCCATCTGCTTGCATACAACTGATGTCAAACTTATAGGCCTGTAATTATTGACAATCCTTTTGTCCCCTCCCTTGTGAATCGGCACTACAATTGCCTCTTTCCAATTTTGAGTAATCGTATTATTATTTATAGTGACGTCCATTAACCGAGCAAGGTAAGGAATCATGGCTTCCCCTCCCAATTTCAATATTTCTCCTGGTATTCCGTCAGGACCTACAGATTTATTTCTCCTAATTTTTGCGATCCTTTTTCTAATAATTCCTGCATCGACTCTAAAGGTTTCTATTACGGGTGTTGTTTCATTTACTGTTATCTGATTCTTCGGCTTGAAAACCGATGCGTAATGCCTATTTAAACAAGCCGCCTTTTCACTGTCATTTGTAATTAACGAACCGTCAGCTCCGCAGATCGCTGGAATACTATCTTTGTTCCCTTTCTTATGTCTTACATACTTGAAGAAATTTTGCCAACAGTTCAATCGATCGTTTAGAATTGATTTCAGGTAATTTTCTTGGGTATGTAACTTTAATGCTAGTAAGTCTTTAGATAATTGTAGAAAATTATTTTTCTGTTCCTTGTTTACATTACGTTTACTATACGCTTTCCTAACCTTCCTTTTCAGTCGCCTCACTTCTTTGTTGAAATACACCGGATCCGAATGGCACCGTAGATTCTTGGTAGGCACGAATTTTGCTAAGCATTCTAAAATTATGTTCTTAAAGTTTGACCATATCTGTTCTACTGTACATCCGCTAGAAGCCCAAGTTGAATATTTGCTTTTCAAATATAATTGCATGTTTGTAACGTCTGTTCTATAAAACTGAAAAATTTTTCTTTCTTTTACGAGATCATTGCGCTTACCCTCTCTGCACATTTTTAGGACTCCTTTGTGGTCGCTAATGCCAGGAATTGTTTCGCAGGAAAGAAGTTTGTCCACCGGTCTAATAAGGAAAACGTCCAGTAAAGCATTATCGCGTGTCGGTTTAGTCACTACCTGCGTTAAGCCGTTGTCCCAAACCAACTCGTTAACGAGGCGTTGGGCAGCGCCTTCAGCCCCCACATCCCCCTCCCAGGTAGCGTGCGGTAAATTTAAGTCTCCTCCGATAATGACGTTTTTCCCACTTTTCCTGATTACGCGGGTTCGCTCTACAAGTCTTTGCAACGGTTCATGTCCATCTTTCTGTGATCTATACGCGCCTATAATTTCCCATTGGTTTTTTGAATTTCTATCTCGAATGTGTACACCTATTATTTCAAATTTGTCATCCACCCATGCCTCTACTGCTTCCAAGTTGTCTTTTACGCATATAAAAACACCCCCGCCAATGCGATCTATTCTATCACGTCTGAATGTTAAAAAATTTTGTCTGAAGATTTCAGCATTTAATATTTCCGCATTGAGCCATGATTCCGTACCTATCACGACATGATGTCTATTACTATAACACTCGACGTAGAAATCATATTCAACAAGTGACAGTATCAACAGCTCATTACAAAACATTCACATACAATACAAGTACATTATTTTACCACTCTTTGACAGATGACATTAAACGATTAAATTCGTTAGAAAAGTTTAAATCCCAAGTGAAATTGCTTCTGCTGCCTAACTGTTTCTATACAATTAGAGCATCACAAGGAAAGTAACATTAATTTTAACAGTGATATTTAATGTATTATTTACCATTGGACTGTATAATTCTAAACAATGTGTAACAAGTATTGTATCGCAGCTTCTGGGTCAATGACCCCCATCTCGATCAGGTTTTTCGTCGTTTCCCTGATCCATTGAGCAAATGCTGAGATGGCCCCTTGATTTGCTTCTGGACGTACGAGTAAATGTAGTTTCACTATGCGCACGTTTTGTTGAGCTTTCCGTTTGTTTGTAGTGGTAGTAGAGCTTAGGGTGAGTTTCTATTTTGTTAGCAATACAGAAAAATAAAATCTGCAGTTCATTTACCGTTACAAATAAGTTTTCTATAGCTCGGGAATAAAAATATCTAGTTTTTGAAATCTTAATCTTTCTCTTTTTTAAATTTACTATTATTATTATTATTATTATTACTATTTTTTCATCTTTCAAGTATTAATAGTTAAATTGTTGGGAAGGGATTCTGAAACTCAAGAAAGCGTGCGCAAATGAATTTCTCGCCTCATACGTCACATACAGTTTTTGACCAAATAAATAAATAAACAATGATCTTCGACCGCTCTACACGGCTAGAGGTTTGTAACATTTCTTGTGAGACCTCCTGCACAAAGGAGGAGGTAAGAGCGGCAGCGCTGTGCCCGCAGAGCGTGTGTCTGCTGGGCGCCGGGCGCGGCCTCCGCCGAGCCTTCTCCTCCGCTTCCTGCTCGTCGGCCAACAAACCACGTGGCTACGGCAGCGCCTTGGACTGCGGCGCCCCCAACATAGGAAAGCAGGCGAGTATCCACCCACACGTACATCACACGACACAGACACAGGACTCATACCCAACACACACACGTACACCTCACATACAGAACATCAACCACACACTCATCATACACACCCACAAACACACATTCACACCACACACACACATGCACTATACATCCACCCACACATCACAAACACAGGACACATACCAAACACACACATATACACAACATACATGCCTCCCTCACACGACATACACCACAAATACAGGACACGTACCAAATACGCACATACACTACATATACACAACATACATCCCCACACACACGACATACACCACAGACACAACACACACCACTCAAACACCACGAAAATCACACCCCATACACACAACATACACCACACATACCCACACACACCACGCACACACATGCACATACTCTCTCTATAATGTGGGGAATCCTATATGTAATCATTACATCATGAATCAATTACATTCATGAATATTTTAAATCCACTACTCTTCCTTGCCCATATATTTATCATTCTGAAGCATACATTATTTTATCATTTGAACCTTTCGTACTAAAATTTATTAACTTAATGGAGATAGAAAACAAACTAGCTCACATCGGTGTGAGCTCAGATCATGTTAGATTGTAATGGTTGAACAGGGAGTAATCCTTATTATCGTTACGAACTCCGCAATAGCATTATGCTGTGATCCGTAAAGTACCGGTATCTATGTATACAGGATCACTTAATAAATAATCACAGTTAAAGAGTACAGCCGAATAAGGTGGTGAAAACTGCCCTCAAACCAAATCGGTAATCGCGATGCTCATATGAAAAAAATAAAAAATGCCATATATTAAAAAAAATCAGTCTTCAAGGGCAATCTGTTGCAGAGATACAACAATAAAAAGAACAATAGCAATAACAATAACAAGAAAAACACGTTTCTCGTATCTCTTCAACAGATTGCCCTAGGAGGCTGATTGTTTGGGAATCTATGGCATTTTTATTCTCTTTCATATGAGCATCGTGGTTATCGATTTGGTTGGGGGGCAGTTTTCACCACCTTTTCGGCTATACTCTTTAAAGAAGTTGTTTTATTCTTTCGTCACCCCAATCATAAATCAAATTTTAATTTATTTATTTATTTATTTATTTTACGTCAAAAAACAGTTAAAACTGCGTATGACGTGCTATGGGGAAAAGTGAATTGTGTGCACATTTTCAAAATTCTGTGATCCCTACACTAAGTCATATACTACTTAAATTTTGAAAACAGGAAAAAAACTCCCATGTAATAAAATCTATTTTCAAGGATAAATAAGCAATACATTTTGGCTCTTATCCATGTTATTCTCATTACCACTGCCAGCCATACATTATAAATACTGTATTTTATATAAAGATTTATAGGGGCTTCTCGACCCGTATTATAATTTAATCATTTAAACTTAAAAGTAAAATTCAACTTATAATTACCAGATAGTAATTGGTCCGTCAATCCGTTTATTGCAGTATCCAATTAAGAGACCAATGACTACCATTGTAGAGTCAATGTACCGTGGCCATTTCAATCCCCAGAAGGCAAGCACCATTATACACATTATAAACGCTTATGTTAGGGTGTCTATAAACTCAGGAACGTAATAGTATAACAGTTGAGCCGAAGAACAAAAAGCGTTTGATTCTTAACTAATAGACACAGGCATTGCCAGCTTTACAGTGTCACTCTCAAGTAGAGGGACCAAGCTAAAGATAAAACCTACCGTCCACACAGTGCCAATTTTCTCTCTCCACACGTTTTCGTCCGGTTGCGGAGTCCTTGATCACAACAGGTAGGAATGTGAGCGAAGCTGAGTCAGCGGTAGACAACAGAAGTCGCACACTTCTGAAGATCTCCCCTTTCGTATGCCTAAGCTCACACACGAGATCATTAATAAGGCTTCCCTTTTGTAACCAAAAGTTTAACGCAACGATGAAATTCGGTAGCTGTTGAGTGCGAGTGTGGTCCAATCTAAACGGACAACCATTACATCCCGTATTAATCAAGTAAAGTCTCAAACCAAGACCGATGCCTTTTGTTCATCATCATCCTCTTGTTCTTCCTCTTCTTAGGAGAGCGTCTGCTGGCGGCGGTTTGTGGTCCTCTTATCTCTTACTTTGCTTCTACCGACACGGCCTACTGTAATGACGCGAAATGTCACAGCGGACCACACGATATTTGCATTGTCGTGTAGACTCTTCTCTATCAATACTTCCCTTCCGATTGTGTCTTGACACCCCATCACGTGCGAATTGCAGAGGCATTGCGAACGACATTGAGTCCGCGGGGAAGAAGGGCAGTTACACGCTTGTGTACGTTAAACCAATAACTTTCCTTCCGTACCTCATTGTTTAGATGCAGGGAGGGAAGGGTTGTTTTCGTAACTCCTTTCGGGGGGTTTAACGGAAGTTTAACGGAAATGACATGTGCCGGCAGGGGCTGTGCGTAGTAGAAGAAAGTCGCGTCAAGATAGTGCGGGTGCTTCTGCATGCGAAATCAACTAATCGGAGGACCCAGGGTTTAATAAACTAATGTCTGAAACCGAGACGGACGCCATTTGTACTTCATTTTCTTAGACAAGCGTCTCCAAGCGGAGGTTTGCGGTTCTCTTAATTCTTCCTTTGCTTCCAAAGCCACGGCCTACTCCATTTGTTCGAAATGTCACGGCGGCTCATGCGTTCGCTGGCATTGCTTGTGGAGACCATTCTGTATCAACACTTTCCTCCCGATTTCGATTGCGTGTTTCGACACACCAATACGTGAGTTTTGCTGAGCCACTGTCATCGAAGCTCAGTCAACAGAAGAGCAGTTACATTCTTCTGAAGGTCAAACGAATATCTTTCCCTTCGAACCCCATCGTTTCAATGCAGAGGTATAAGATCTGCCTTTCATAACTATACTTCGATTTTTACATAGTGGTCGACAGGGTTGTACAGTATTTAAATACTTGTATTTAAGATATATATTTTAAACACATTTTGTATTTGAAAAAACTATATTTTTGAGTTTTTTGGACACGTATTTTAGAGATGTATGTAAATACATAATGTAGGTGTATTTAAAAAAAGAAATACTTAAAATACAGATGAAGAATAAGATAGTTTAGAATGAGGATAGTTTCTTTTTGATTTCACTAGTCAATGCACTTCATTGAAACAAAAATAAAAGATTCTTTCGGTTGTTGAATTTGGATTCTCTAAATTTTTAAATGATAAATCTAAATCATTAAAAATGCTGGACAATTATCCGGCAATAAAAAAAGCGTTTGTTTGTTATAACACTAGTTTATGTTCATCCACGCAGGTTGAATGACTTTTTCTTTGCAGGTTTTATGCAATCGTCAACTACAGGTTTATTGTCTGATAATTTGTTTGGAAAATTAATCGTTTTAAAAGGAAACTCCATTTGTTTGTGTTAGGCAAATTTTTGATATTTTTTTGAAAATGTTTATACATATTGTTACAATACATTATCATAATTATTGTTCAGAACTTTTCATGACTGTCAATTACTATTTTACTGAAATTGACAATTACCACTTGATACTGACAATTTATTGTTGCAATAGAAATAAATAATACAAAATTATCATGTAGTATTTTGAGTATTTTAAATACGTTTGTATTTAGCACATCAAATCCTGATGTATTTTGTATATGTATTTAAATACTTATTTATAAAGTATTTGTGCGAAGTATTTAAATACTTTTAAAGTATTTTGCCCAACGCTGGTGACCGATGACATTAGGCCATTGTTACACCTCCTGCCTTATGAAAGGAATCTTTTAAACAGTAGTAAGGGAGGAGGTGTGCCTAGCGTGGTGGTGCCGGCAGCTGCTGCGCGCGGCGAGGGAAGGGCGCGTGCGCGTGGTGCGCGAGCTGCTGCGCGCGGGCGCAGACCCCAACTGCGTGGACGAGCACGAGTGGACGCCGCTGCTGCGCGCGGCGCAGAAGGGCCACGCCACCGTCGTCATGGAGCTGATCGAGCGCGGCGCCGACCTGCGCGCCACCACGCCCTACGGCTTCACGGCGCTGCACATCGCCGCCTTCAACGAGCGCTTCGGCATGTGCGTCGCCTTCCTCATCGACGCCGGCTGCGACGTCTCCGTCAAGAGCTGCTCGGGCAAGACGCCGCTGCACTACGCCGCCGAGAGCGGCAACGCCAAGGCCGTGCGCGCGCTGCTGGCGGCCGGCGCCTGCAAGGCCGCCACCGACCACCAGGGTAGGAAGCCCTACGACCTCGCCGCCACCTGCCACGTCAGGAAGTACCTGTCGCCAGACTGCTTGTGAAGGGGCCAAACAGAACAGCAAGTTCCTGGTGCTCGACTGCAAGTGAAGGTAGCAAATAGAACAGGGTGCCTTATGTGTTAGTCGTCACCTGCCACGTCAGGAAGTACCGGTCGCCAGACTGCAAGTGAAGGGAGCAACCATAATACCCTTCAACATAATCATGACTTTTAACGGCGAAAGTGTACGTCTTGCACGATTGTAAATGAAGATGAGAGTCAGTCTCCTTGCGGCGTAGCTAGCACCTGCAACGTCAGGATGTACTTGTCCCCGGACTGCAAGTGGAGATAGTATCCAAGGCAGGCAAGCTGTGATTGACAATGACGTGGAATGTCAAAAAATATTTTTTCCCAACTTCAAGTGAAGATGGCAACCACGATACCCTGCAACATGACCATGACTTTTAATAGCAAAATTATGTCACAGCACTGTAAATAAAGACGGTAATGAGGAAAGCGCGCGTGGCCGCAGCACACAGACGTGGCTGCTACCTGCAACGCCAGAAAGCCGCCACCTGCCACGTCAGGAAGTACCTGTCGCCAGACTGCTTGTGAAGGGGCCAAACAGAACAGCAAGTTCCTGGTGCTCGACTGCAAGTGAAGGTAGCAAATAGAACAGGGTGCCTTATGTGTTAGTCGTCACCTGCCACGTCAGGAAGTACCGGTCGCCAGACTGCAAGTGAAGGGAGCAACCATAATACCCTTCAACATAATCATGACTTTTAACGGCGAAAGTGTACGTCTTGCACGATTGTAAATGAAGATGAGAGTCAGTCTCCTTGCGGCGTAGCTAGCACCTGCAACGTCAGGATGTACTTGTCCCCGGACTGCAAGTGGAGATAGTATCCAAGGCAGGCAAGCTGTGATTGACAATGACGTGGAATGTCAAAAAATATTTTTTCCCAACTTCAAGTGAAGATGGCAACCACGATACCCTGCAACATGACCATGACTTTTAATAGCAAAATTATGTCACAGCACTGTAAATAAAGACGGTAATGAGGAAAGCGCGCGTGGCCGCAGCACACAGACGTGGCTGCTACCTGCAACGCCAGAAAGTACCTTCGCCCGACTGCAAGTGAAGATTGAGCCAGACGCTGATCTACTTCGTAACCATGACTTGCAACGTCAAGACGTGCCTTTCTCCCATCTGCATGTGGAGATCAATTGTGATGATCACAACAATTGTGATGAATTGTCTACTACGTGGTCACTCTCTGCGAGGTCAATAAGAACCTTTCTCTCATCTGTTAGTTAAGATGACAACCGCATTATTCTGCAATGATTTGTAACGGCAAGATTTACCTCTTCTGTGACTGTAATAATATTAAAATGAAAACTAAGGCAGAACGTACCACGATTTAACCACTATCTACACCGCTAAGTACGTTTCGTCCGACTGCCTGTAAAGACAACAATCACATCACCCTAAAAGTGCATACAACGTGAAGCATTAAAATATATTATTTTAAAAATAGGACACGACTTCGAGAATAATGAAAATGCTTTATTTCATCCTAAATCATACAGAAAAATTCCATCAAAAATACTATCTTTGTGCCAATTTCTAGAGTTAGGTATTGTGGTGAGAAATGTAAGATGTCATACGGTTCATAGGGATTACTCAACAACCTAACTGCAGGTACTGCAAGTAATGATTTTCAAGCAAAGCAGACCTGAACTATGTCGCTGACCGCGAGTGCACGACATTGCTTCTCTACATTAGCGTGTATTGAAAATATTCCCCAAAAATTAAAATATTTACAATGGTTGAAGTCCGTGGCTTACTTGAAATTATCTAAGGAAGTTTTACATCGGACAAATATATTAACAAAACATACTTTATTCGAATGGAAACACGAACTCCAGCTTAAATCAAATCTTTAACTAGTGCATTAACTTCATAATAAATAACAGTTTATTACGACGCAAAAGGAATTGTGAGAGTATGCCGAAAAACAGAACAGATACTCTTGTATGAAGAAGGTTAGAGTATTCTAAAGAACGAACAGATACTTTTGTTCATGTTACGAATGTTAATAAATATAAAATATCCCAACAAAGAGCAAGCGAACAAGGATCAAGATGTGTGTTATAATACTCGAAAAGAGTTTTCCTGCGCTGGTAGTGAACAAATTATTGAACCACCATAACATCTTTATATTTGAATTATTGTGGTTGATTAAGATCTGATTTTGCTTTGTTTTAAAGAGTTTTGAGTATATTAAAAATTGATATTATTGAAGTAAGGAAGTGCCGTGTAAAGACAATCTGCTTTTACGAAATAAATTCTGTCAGTTCAATTAAAATCAACTGACACTCTCGAATATGATAGACAGTTTACTTCACTCTCTGTAATTTTGTCAATGCGTTACATTCTCGTAGATGAATGGTCACTGAATGCTAAGTCGTGCTAGCAGCATGTAAAAGGACCCTGGCTCTATGCCCGGCAAAATTAAAATCTCCAAAATCAGATCGTACAGACAAGTAAGCGATCGAGTAAAGAATAAATACGATAATCGATTGTGTGGGTCTCTGGCAACCAATATAGGAGTCAAAATTAATCGGAAACACTGGGGTCTCATAAAAGTAGTCAAGTCAAGTAAATTACCAGAAATGCAGACCACATCGGGGCGAGTGAATTGATTCGTATCCCAGAGTCTGGGCTTTGAAACAAAAAGGATAACATTCTGCTAAACATAGTGAATAATAATAAATAAATTCAAACAATACAATGAAGTTCTAGATAAATGATGAAATTATTTGTAGCTCTTATTTGTTTTTCTTACGATTTTTATATTTAATAAAGAAATATATTAATAATTATTATTAATAATCTTCATTTATTACTATCTCTGATATCTACAGCCCTTTTTCTGTGCAACAACGAAAAACTCAACGATAAATATAGTGATGAATGAATTGCTAAATGAGTTTGAGCAAAATTTCTAGCTTAGAATATAGAAATTTCGTTTGTCAGAACGACTGAAGCTGACAATCTTACTGTATGGTGTTTCAGTTTCTCTGGGTGTCTTTTTCTATAGATTTGTTTTGCTGATGTGGCGTGATTTGTAATATGTTGAGTGTTGCTTAAAATGCTGGTATATAGTTAGTTTTAACGTGTTAATGTCAGAGATAATGCTGCTAATCTATCTGGTTTTCTTTTAAAGGCGGGGTAGCAGCAACTGGCGTCAATATTAATTGGTAATGCTGTAGGATCTTAAGAATATTATCAATTAAATTTTTAGCATAAGAAAAACCATGTCAGGAATTCAAATAATGGATTTAAATACAAAACACAGAACTCAAGATAAAGTAGCAATAACAGCAACACGGCTAAATTAAGAGTTCTCCTTCTTCTTCCCCTGATGCCTCTCAAAGTCGGGTTAGCCATTTCACATACTTCTTTGTGTCTTGTGCCTTGCGCTTCACCTCAACTAGTGTAGCTCCGCTCCTTTGGCATATATCCTGTATGAAGGCGTTCCATGTTCCTTTTGGGCTTCCAGGTGGTCTCTTTCCCTCTGGTCTGGCTTCAATAATTTGTTTTGGATTTCTATCCTCTGGCATTCTAGTAACATGTCCGCACTACTTAAGAGCCTTGTTTTTCATTTCTCTGAGTAGCGGGGCAACTTTTAGTTCCTTATTCGATCTCTTCTTATTTTCCCTACTATCCTGCGTAGGGATTTCATTTCCAAATCTGTGACTACTTTCTGTTTTCGTATAATGTGGCATACTTTCAGTTCCATATATATATATATATATATATATATATATATATATATATATATATTAGCTGACCCGGTGAACTCTGTTCCGCCTTAACAGCCGGTCCCATCTTTTTCTCGCGTCGCACTCACTGTGAGAAACTGTACTATCCTTGTTGCACTGCATACGTGCAAAAACGTTAGTTTTCACACAGGAACGCTGTCGAACGGGATAAACAGTATCCTATGTCCGTCTCCTGGCTCTAAGCTTCCTGCTCACCAAATCGGAACAGCCGTTCTTGAGTTATAAATAGTGTAACTGACACGACTATATATAGATATAACGGCGAACGAAAGGCGGCTATCATTATCGCCTTCTGTTATCAGTGCGGCGTTACAACAATGAGTTACAACAGGCAACAATGGCCGCTAACATGCGAAATCACGCGAAAACGTGCGAAAACGTGCGAAAACATGCAAAAACGTGCGTTCTTACACAGGAACGCTGTCGAACGGGATAAACAGTATCCTATGTCCGTCTCCTGGCTCTAAGCTTCCTGCTCACCAATTTTCAGCCAAATCGGTACAGCCGTTCTTGAGTTATAAATAGTGTAACTACCACGACTTTCTTTATATATATATATATAATATATATATATATATATATATATATATATATATATATATATATATGTTTATCTTCATATCCCTATCCTCCAGTGCATACCTCCTCTCAATTGTCATCTCTTGCAACTCTCTTGTTTTTTTGGCGAGCAATAAAATTATTTCATATTGGTTTCTTTATTCATTTTCCAATTTTCAATTTTACAGTTTTTAGTACGTCTTTTGGTTTATTTAATAACCTGATCCATAAAGATTATAAATAGTACAGGGCTCAATGAATCTCCCTGTTTAACTCCTTTGCCCATTCTAAATTTTCCACTGAGTTATCCACCCAGCCTAACAGTACCATACACATTTTTATAAACGCTTTTAATTAACCTCACCATTTTGCTGTACTGTATCAAATGCTGATTTTAAATCTATGAAAGCAGTGCATTTTGTTTTCCCCCTACTCAGTGATTTTTCAATCATGCATCTTAGAGTGTAAATATGGTCTTGTGTGTATTATTGTGTATAATATGGTATTGTCTTGTCTGTATGGTCTAAAGGCCCTTTGCTCCTCTTTCAAATCTTCTTCTACCTCCACTCTCAATTTTACTTCCACTATTCTGAGGTACAATTTACTTATGCAGGATGACAAACAAATCGCCCTGTAATTTTCACAGTTTACAGTGCTCCCCTTTTTATGTAGAGGTACTATTATATTTTCTTCCCATTCTCGCGGTATTCTTTCTTCTCTCTATATCTGTTGACACAATGCTGTTATTCACGCCCTGACCGTTTTCCCAACATACTTTATCATTTCTGGTGATATTCCATCTAGACCAGCTGCTTTCCCAACATGAATTCTTCTTATTGCCTCTTCTACATCTCTTTCCGTTATGTAATTCTCCTCCACCTCTGCTCCTCTCCCCTGGTGTCTCTCACTCGCCAGGTTCGATTCGCCTTCCCCTTCTTTCCCATTTCCCAGTGGCTCATGGAGTTCTTGACTCTCACTCAACCCCTCCAGTCACCTGTTATTATCATTCAAGATATTTTCATACTACTTCCTCCAGGTTTCTAGTACTTCTCCTTGTTCTGTCTTTAAGTTGTTATTTTGATTCCTTATGCTTCTGTCCGTTTTCTTATGTTTCCCTCTTAGTCCATTTACTATCCGCCAAAAGTCTTTCTTGTTCTTATGGTACTTTTCCTCCAATTCTGTTACAAACATTTCCCATGTATATATATATATATATATATATATATATATATATATATATATATATATATATATATATATATATATTGCCTTTGCCTTCTTCACTTCTAATTTTGCTCTCTTTCTACTTGCTACGTATTTTTTTCAATCTTCTTGTGTCCTTGAAACCATATATGCGGCATACGCATTCTTTTTCTTCTTTACCCATACATTGACCACCTCGTTCCACCATCTACTTACCGAGAGCGCTAGCTCACTGCATCAACTGATGTCACTGCAGCGCCTCTGACCGGGAGGTCCTAGGTTCGAGTCCTGACGGTGGCAGGATTTTCGACACTAGCTTTTCAGCTAGGTCGAATTCAGTCGCTGTCTGGAGGAGAATTCTAGCAGCCGGCTGCTCTGATCGGTAGTTTTCTGTGGTTTCTCCGATCAACACCAGGCGAATGCCGGATAAGTACCCTAACAAACGGGCCACGGACCGCGCGCGATCTGTCCGTCCTCTTCCTTGTCCTATCTTCTCCACTTACACTAACATGCACTACACTACCACATACTCCGGGAGACCGGTCGGGAGCTTTGAGCTTGTCCCGGCTGGGGCGGTGCCCCGCTGGTGGGTGAGTCCTGGTTAGGGGGAAACCCCACTAGCCGACGGTAGGTCGGCGCCGGATCTCGCCATCCAGTGGGGGAAGATCACAGCCATCTCAGGAGAAAAAACTTGCACTACACTAACGGGACTAATGACCAAAGCAGTTGACGCGCCCGGAAACACGAAAAAATCAATCAATCAACCATCTAGTTCTTTTCAAACGCGTATTTTCTATTTTCCTACCATATACCATACAGAGTTCATCAATAGAAGTAAATAAATAATTTTGAAGAATAGAAAGAAAAATTATGCTATTTCCAATTAAAGATGAAATTATTGTTGCACTTATTGTCGTCCTAGCGTCGTTAATAATGCTGGTACATAAAAAAAGTTTCTTAAACACACAATATAATGAAAGATACAGTATGTTATCCGGCGGCGTGGCCGTAGTGGTGCGTATAAAAGTGACCGAGGACGTGGAGCACAGATCCCAGGCCAACTGTTTCAAATTAAATCACGCATTTTATAACCCAGATTCTAGATCACTCCACAGGAAAGCTGGGACAGGTACATTGCTGAACTGGAGCATGATATCCACGGGCGCCAGACAAGTAGCTATAAAGTAATGCAACATTTGAATAGAGAGGTGAAAGACGCAGCAATATTCAAGTTATGAAAAATTAACAATTCCTATCTTATTATTGAACGTTGAAAGGATTCAAAAAATCGCCGAAAATAATTCAAAATACTC
>BLKR01008431.1:0-19750 GCA_011170035.1 Teleogryllus occipitalis
ATGTGATATCTTGCGTATAATAACAGAACAGTCAGAACAATCCAAACAGATGTTTTCCGAATTAGATCAGAGAAGCAGGGAACAGTCAGAACAATCCAAACAGATGTTTTCCAAATTAGATCAGAGAAGCAAGGAACAGTCAGAACAAATTGTTGAAAATATTGAAAGAGTATCTAACAGTATAAGGGAATTGGATGAGAGGTTAAATGAAAGGCTTACTACGCATGAAAATAAATGTCAGGAGAGATTTGATCGCTTGGAAAATTGTTTAGAAACCCAAGCAGAAAAATTAGGGAAATTAGAACAAAAATTTGATTATGAGGTGGGAGCTTTAAAAAAATCAAGTTGATGGAAGGTGTGGTGAAATAGAAGGGAACGTAGAGAAACTGAGCCAGGAATTAGAACATTCGAAAGGTGAAACGACTGAAAATTTTAAAATCCTGAAGACAGAGATTAACGCAAAATTGCAAGCTTCTGATGGGAAATTGCAAGCATGTTATGAATCAGTCAATAAAAATATTACTGATGTCAAACAGGAGATGGGCGAAAAACTTAATAAAATAGGGCAGAAACTCCACACCGAAGTTTCCCAAATAAACGACAGATTCGTTCAGATAGGGAGTGTAAGTGAGGATAACATCAGGGAAAGGGAAAAGAAACTGAAAGAAGAAATAGATCGTAGTGTGGTTGAGCTGGTTAAAGGGGAAATTGAGAAAGAACGAGAAAACAATCCCACACCGACTTCGAGTGGATCAGGCCTCCGTTTCTCGTGGGCGCCACCCCAAAGCTTAAAATTTTCGGGAAAACACGAAGAAAATCCCAGGGTTTTTCCTAGATAGGGCGGAAAATTATATGAACCTCACGAATGCAGTACCTTCCCACCTGAAGACAAAATTTATGCAGGAACTTTTGCGTGGAAATGCGGCCCACTGGTTAACAGCTTTGACCCCTTTTCCACAAAATTACGAGGAATTTCGTACGAAATTTTTGAATCGTTATTGGGGAGAACAGAGGAGGTACGAATTTGAACGTGATATTCTTGAATCACGCTGGGACAACCGAAAAGGCCAGTCATATCTAGACTATGCCATGGAGAAAATCTCCGCTATTAAGTTGTGTGATCCGCGGGCGAATGATCGCAAAGTAATATGGCTGCTAACCGCCCATTTCCCCACTTATGTTCAGAATCTTATTAATAGCGTGGGATGTCACGACTTGGACCGTTTTCAGGAATTGCTTGCGCAATTCGATAGGACGCGTAACAGTTATCATGATGAGAACCGCGGTAGAGATTACAATCAAGGCAGACCGCCGTGTCACCGTGATAATAGAAATCAAGGAAATGGCGCGAACGATCGACGACCGCCACCCAATTCACATGAGAATCAGGGAAATTCAAATGAAAGGAACAGACAGCAAAATTCGTCTGGGCCGAGTTCGACAAACTGAATCCGTCTGAGCTGTCTAGGTATCTGGGCTACGGACGAATTTGTTCAGAGATACCTTTTTTCGAAGTCGTATCGGTAAACTATGCCTTCTTCGACCTTAATGATGATGAAAATACAACTGTCAAAGAACGTGCGAGAAAATGCCCTGTTCTTGAGTTCCTCATCGGAAATATTTGCGTCCATGCCTTAATTGATACTGGAAGTGAGATTAGCGCAGTGTCAAAGAAATTATATTCCCGACTTATAAGCGAGCGTATTCCTGTACCGACTCTTCCCACGGCCAGATGTTATGTTGTAGGGATAGGAAAAAGACGTAGCAAGCCGATTTCAATGCAGGCTTTGATTTCGATTAGGATTAGGGAAATTTTGTTTGATGTGCCTTGCTTAGTGATTGATGATCTTAACCATGATATTATCTTAGGAGTTGATTTTTTAAGAGAAAACGGTGGAATTGTAGATTTTTCAAAAGATATTGTGAGTTTCGGTGACGGTAAAGAAATTGTTATTGGAGATGATGGGGAAGACAGGATGGATCTTAGCATTTCATGCGTATCCTGGGACTGGGGGGGTGGGGGGAATGATGTGAACGGGGTTCTCTGCCAATATGTGCAGAAATGTGAATTATTGAATTGTTATGAACGCTCCCAGCTGCAGAAAGTGCTACTAAGTTACGTAGATGTTTTCAGGCGCCCCATTCATCCAGTTAAAGATTTTTATTTTCGAATCAGTGTTACCGACGACTCGCCGTTCAAACTGAGAAATTATCCCATTCCACAATCTTTAAGGGAGGAGGTGGATCATACAATTAAGAACATGATTGCTGAAGGCATCATCGAGAGGTCAGTGACGGCCTATTTGAATCCTATTGTTGTCGTTAAAAAGAAGGACGGAGGGGTCAGGATATGTTTGGACGCTCGGAGGATAAATGAAGTTACCATTCCAGAAAATGAGGCACCGCAAAATCTTGACGAAATTCGTTGGAAGTTTAATCAAACTAAAATTTTTTCAATTTGAGACCATGTAAAGAATGAATGAATCAGCGGCATTTTTTCTTATCTCTGACCATAATTCGTTAGTACCCTATGCTCTTCCGGGATAGTTTGCGAACTATGTACTATTTCAGCCGTAGATTAGTTTAATTAACGTTAGCTCATAGCCTTCGTAGTATAATATAACGGGTTTTGTGAGAGAAGGTACTAGACAAGATTAGTTAGTTTTTTTTATTTAATTAAAATTCATAATTTATCTTAAACTGATTTTCTTCGTGCCACCACTATTTTTTGCATGACGAGAGAAAAAATCTTGTCTTAATTACAGGTAATTAAAAGACACGCTGTTTCTCTCTATTTGGAGGGGAAGGCTGATGTGGCGGCACGATCTTATTATTATTATTTTTATCATGAAGTACCAGAGGAAAAGTCTTTGTGAACCAGAGAACTGCGTGTCAGGACACGCCGGCGCCCGCCACCGCCCACCGCGACCGCCGCTGAAAGGGCCCCCTCCGAAATCGCCCGTCCCTAAAGGGATTTATGACCCTCAGCTGCGCGTCCACGAGGCCCCCCTTCTTATGAATGCCTCACTGTTTTCGGAGCGGAAAATTCCCCGCAGGTGAACCCCGACTGGGAAGTACAGGCCCATTTATTAACTTTGTTTGTTGAAAGGAGTGTTATGAAAACGTCTATTGCATAAGTGCACACGCCTGGAGATAGAGTGAGAGGGAAAAAGTCCAAGTTACGGAAAGTTTTAGGAAATCGTGACATCTGATTGGTGAAGTATTAGCTACGACGCCATAGGTTTAAGCCAATCAGAGCACAAATGGCGGGGGAAGGAGTAATTTCAAGAGCCAGTATGTAATTTGGGGAGGGGGAACCAAAGGGCACACACGTACGGAGCCAAAACTCAACATGGACTTCTGATCTAATTGTCGGGCAGGAAGCTTCGCACGAGGCTCGCGCACACACTTCTGACCTAATTTTCGGTCAGGGAGCTTCTCACGAGGTTCGCGCATAGTGAAGAGTGCTATTTAGGCTTCAGGCTGTTCCGCCGAGATTGTCGGTGTTTTGATGCGCGATCATCGCGCCACGGTGCGCAAAACGGCCCATGATTATTTCGTCATCTTACGGTGCCGCTGCCAACCGATACCTGATGCGGAGTCGCCGCTAATCGTCATCAAGAGGTGGGGACGGCCCCGACAATACGGGCTTCCTCTAGCAGACGCGGCCTGACGCCGTCCATCCTGCGACCGCCGCTGCCGCGGTCCCGGCCGCCAAAACTGCCGCCGCCAGCTGTTGAGGTCACCGACCCGAGGGAATCCCGCCGCTGGAGCGCTGGTTTCTCTCGCCACCAGGCCAAGTAAAACTATGCACGGGTTGCTCTTCAAGCGTTTTGAACTTTCAAATAAGAAAAAAAAATTAATTACAAAACTTCTCGCATGTAAGCGTTGCCGCGCAGTGGCTCTTGTAATTAGGAATAAGGACTCCCTTTGTAAATTAATTTTATTCAATTTAATCTTATCTTTTTTTATGAGCTCATTAGGCAGGACCAATTCAACTTCAAAATCTCAATGTAACTTCTCTGACACCTGTCAGAAATAAAGCCCACAGTTATTTATCTAGCACAACTTCAATTTAATTAAGACCATTCTCACAACTTCCTTCCATCATCCAATTGATCGATTGAGCTACGCCCGGGCCGGCGTCAATCACATCCAGAGCAAGGAAGCGGCGTCGTAACAATATATATATATATATATATATATATATATATATATATATATATATATATATATATGTATATGTATATCTGTATGTTAGTATATGTTTGTAGGAAGCTTTGAATTATTCTGGTGTCGCACAGCATAACTATTGGTCAACGTGAGCCAAACAGTGACAGATTGCAGTGCGGCAAGTTTGTCGGCCCTGTCGCTCGAACCACCAACGGTGGACGTTATTTTCCAGGACGTTTGCGTGGGACCTCTGCGGTAGATACGGATTGTATACACGAATAAATAAATTTAATTACGAAAATAATTAAATTAAGCAGGAAAGATTTCGAGCAAGCAAGGAGTCCGGAGCTACATATGGTCTTACGAAATCGAAACTCCCAATATATGTCCCACAACTTCCTGTTCGAATGCATTAATAGATTGCGCGGTGCCGTGAATTGACAGTTCGCACTTCGTTTAGGAAGTTGGTCTAGCAATCGCTGAAAATCGAACGAATAGCAATATGGATTGCATTGCCGAGAAGAGGTCTTGATCTCCAACGTCCTCATTTCGAGTCCAGACGGAGGCATAAAACGTTCCTCATTCCTTGACTCTCGGCGTACGCAGTCCAAGCAGAAGCCATAAAAGCGTTGTGTACTTAACGAAAAAGACTGGGATCTGGCCCTTGGGAGGAGTTTTATTGCCTGTGCTTATGTTGGAGCAGAATGAATCCCTGTCTATGCGATATTTACTGCGGTCTTTGAGCACCATCGATTGGACTCCTGCAGAGCTGCCTTGTGTTTCTTGTTCAGATTGCTCGGAAATCTCGTAAGGAAAGTATAAAGAGGTTGTATCCATCGGCATTTGACTCAAATAACTCACTCTTTAATACACCCTTAATATATAGAAATATTTTCTCCAAATAGGAAAATATATCGAGAAGACAAATAAATAAATTAAATTTCATTTATGCCATTATTTTAAAAATAATAATGAATATTTAGGGAGAATACGCGACGCCCGCGTCGAGAAATAAATAAATAAAGTCGTAGGCATCCTCGGCCAGAATCATGAAGATCTTGGCTGTCCGGGTGACGCCGTCGGCAGAAATAATCGAAACGTCAGCAATTCTGTTTCAACGCGGCGTCACCCGGACAGCCAAGATCTTAATAATAAATAAATAGTATAAAAATGTCTCATAGATTAGTATGTACTCGCCTTCTGACGGCAGGTTTTTCCTCCTTCAGGGTTTTTTCGTCAGCCGTACCTTATGGTCTCTTTTCCGCAGCTTTGATGAGCTGGAGAGACCATTTAGGGTGAATACAAGAATTCGAAAGGTTAGAACGCGGTATTGCAATGTCTTAAAGGTTGCACTGATCGGTAGTTTTCAGTAGTTTCTCTGCTCTACACTAGGAAATGCCGAAGCAGTACCCTAACAAACGTTCCATGAACCGCGCGCGATATTTCTTTTCTCTTCTTGTGATATCCTCATCCCTTACGTACACGCACTTACACTTGCATTCACACTACGTGGTAGGTTCCATAAGTTTCTGGACTCCCTAATTTCTATATTTGATACAAAGAAAAATATGTGTAACTTTCAACTTAATCATCCTTTACTCTGAACCACTTTTTCTGTATATTAACATTTCTAGGAATCTGAAAAAAAATACTTCGAATTTTTGTTCACAAAATGGTCAAAAACTTCCTCTTTCACCTGACTATCGTCTGAAACTTTTCTCCCCGACCTGACGGCGGCAGGATTTTCATCACTAGTTTTCCAGCTAGGTGGAATTCAGTCGCTATCTGGAGGAGAATTCTAGTGGCCGGCTGCTCTGATCCGTAGTTTTCCGTGGTTTATCCGATCAACACCAGGTGAATGCCGGAGCAGTACCCTAACAAACGGGCCACGGACCGCGCGCGATCTGTCCTTCCTCTTCCTTGTCCTATCCTCTCCCCTTACACACACACTTACATGAACATGCACTACACTACCACATATTCCGGGAGATCGGTCGGGAACTTAGAGCTTGTCCCGACTGGGGCGGTGCCCCGCTGGTGGGAGAGTCCAGGTTAGGGGGAAACCCCACTAGCCGACGGTAGGTCGGCGCCGGATCTCGCCATCCAGCGGGGGAAGATCGCCGCCATCTCCCGAGGAAAAACATGCACTACACTCACGGGACTAATGACCAAAGCAGTTAACGCGCCCGGAAACACGAAAAAATCAATCAATCAATCAATCAATCTTGTCCCCGAAGGCTTTTCTTCAGTTTTGATAAATGGTAGACGTCGGAGGGTGCCTAACCTTTTTTTTCAAATTTAAGTAGTATATACTTAGTGTAGGGATCACAGAATTTTGAAAATTTCCCCAACGTCATACGCAGTTTTTTAACTGTTTTTTGACGTAAAAATAAATAAAATAAATAAAATAAAAATGAAAAAAAATAAAATAAACCTGGACTGTAGTGTGAATGATCCAACTCCTTAAAGGCATAGTCGTTCACCATAATCTTTGTAATCTTAGTAGTAAGCACAGGTATGTTGTCGTGAAGAAGCCAAACACCATGAGATTTGACACACTGCACCCAACTCCAGTACCTCTCTCTAAAAAACTGAGTCAGATATCGGCTGCATACTTACAGCATTACAACAACTAAAGGTAAGTCTGTATAGGGCTTACCAGACCACATCCAGCAGCATAACATGCACTACATTTTCGGGACAACCGACTATGGCCTGTGACGTGCCCGGGGACACCAATAAATCCATCAAATCCCATGGAACAAGATTCGCAGCGTTGACCACCCTTCAGATCCTACAAATGAGCGTTATCTTAGTCAGATCTGAAACCTATGGAACTAACAACACGTTGGGAAACTACTCGGGAGCTTAAGGCGGTGCTCTACTTGGGAGAGATACCCGTTAGCAGACGAGTGGGTCGGCTCCGGATCTGATCATCGAGTGGGGAGGACACCTGCCACATAGCATATGGACTACATTTTCGGGATAAACGGCTGGCCATTGACGTGCCCGGGAACACCAATAAATCCATCAAATCCCATGGAGCAAGAATCACAGCGTTGACCACCGTTCAGATCCTACAAATGAGCGTTATCTTAGTCAGATCTGAAACCTATGGAACTAACAACACGTTGGGAAACTACTCGGGAGCTTAAGGCGGTGCTCTACTTGGGAGAGATAACCGTTATCAGACGAGTAGGTCGGCTCCGGATCTGATCATCGAGTGGGGAGGACACTTGCCACATAGCGTATGGACTACATTTTCGGGATAAACGACTGGCCATTGACGTGCCCGGGAACACCAATAAATCCATCAAATCCCAGGGAGCAAGAATCGCAGCGTTGACCACCGTTCAGATCCTACAAATGAGCGTTATCTTAGTCAGATCTGAAACCTATGGAACTAACAACACGTTGGGAAACTACTCGGGAGCTTAAGGCGGTGCTCTACTTGGGAGAGATACCCGTTAGCAGACGAGTAGGTCGGCTCCGTATCTGATCATCGAGAGTTGATAAAAAACCTACCACATCCAGCAGCATAACATGCACTACATTTTCGGGACAACCGACTATGGCCGGTGACGTGCCCGGGGACACCAATAAATCCATCAAATCCCATGGAACAAGATTCGCAGCGTTGACCACCGTTCAGATCCTACAAATGAGCGTTATCTTAGTCAGATCTGAAACTTATGGAACTACCAACACGTTGGGAAACTATTAGGGAGTTTAAGGCAGTGCTCTTCCTGGAGAGATACCCATTAGCAGACGAGTAGGTCGGCTCCGGATCTGATCTTCGAGTGGGGTGGACACCTGCCATCATAGCATATGGACTACATTTTCGGGATAAACGACTGGCCATTGACGTGCCCGGGAACACCAATAAATCCATCAAATCCCATGGAACAAGATTCGCAGCGTTGACCACCGTTCAGATCCTACAAATGAGCGTTATCTTAGTCAGATCTGAAACCTATGGAACTAACAACACGTTGGGAAACTACTCGGGAGCTATGGATCTGATCATCGAGTGGGGAGGACACCTGCCACATAGCTGACGAGTAGGTCGGCTATGGATCTGATCATCGAGTGGGGATGACTCCTGCCATCATAGCATATGGACTACATTTTCGGGATAAACGACTGGCCATTGACGTGCCCGGGGACACCAATAAATCCATCAAATCCCAGGGAGCAAGAATCGCAGCGTTGACCATCCGAGAGGCTGTGAGCGTCGGCGCTCGCATTCCCGCCCCGCATCGCACGTATTGGCGCCGTATCAAATTAATACAGCGCGCGGAATCTGAACTCCTCCCTCGGAATATTAATTACCGACAAACAAAAGGGGGCGCGCGCGCGGCCGCGCCCACTCATCTTGGCACGTGATGAAAGCGCCGCCAATTGAAATGTAGGTATTTATTCTGTCGCGCACAATGCGATCTCGTGATAATGGCGTGATTTTATGGGCGACAGATGTAAAGTATTAAATGTTTGGTGCATTATTCCGCGATGACAGATTACAGCCTCGCACAGCATTCGCGTGCGGTTCGGTTTCTATTGAAATAAATGTTCCTTTGAGTGTAATGATCTGTTGGGCGGCGATGTGATTGTCACCCTTGCAAAATTCGATCCGAGGATGAAAGTTGGACCTCGATGAATAAGAGAATATTTTATTAATAGGTTCGCTTGTTATGTAATTATTATATTTTTTGAAATAGTACTAAACGTATGGCATCTATGAGAGATATACGATTTGTATCAACGATTATTGACAGTGAACCGCAAGGAAAATGAAAAATGATTCTGTCATTTGCACAGCAAAAGGAAGACAAATTAAAATGGGCATCCTTTGTAATGCGTTTTCCATTGGTGCAATATGTTGACAGAATATGATGAAAACTACTCCTCCATGCCAGCTGCTGCTAAGTGCTGCGTTTCTCTGCGAATAGGATGAACTTCATTTAAAAAAATTGAATGGAATAATTTTGCAAATTAATTTTTAATACTAATAACGTAGTTGGTGTATGTTATTTTAATTAATATAACGAGTCTCATCAACTATGGGCTACCACCCGAGTAACTTGCAAACAGTTTACGATAACGAAATGCAGTTTTCTCTCAACAGAATAATTAGGGGAATTGATTTACCGTTAATATACTGTTTGTAATATTTTTAGTTTTCGAGAAATTTAATCATCACTGATTTTTTAAATAGAAATATATATTTATTCACTCCCACTTCGAGAAATTTAATCTTCACTGATTTTTTCAATTGAATTTTCACTTCCCTTTTAATTTCTTCAAAAAGAAGTGAAACTATGTATTATCGTATTAAGAATTTTGTTTACATAATTCAATTTTACTCTAAACATGTAAGTGAAAAGAGTAATGTGGGGTTAACACTTTCCTTCACTGCCAACGCCCGAGGTCCATATTGAGGAGACGCCACTGGTCAAGAGTAGAGTTTAGTCAGAACTCTTCCATTGGCGACCGTGTGCTTATTCTGTGTTTCATAACATGACGTATGTTTCAGGCTGGTTTTACGTTTGGACGTCGTTGTAAAATTAAAGCCTCTTCATGAGAGCACCTACTCGGCCGAGTGGCCTAGGTGATGCGGTCGACTATTCTTTTAGGTGTTATTTATTTACGTCCATTCTAAAAATTTGAATAATAGAAATATTGCTGTAGAAATACATAAGTATTTTTTTAAACTAATTTTTAGTATCAGTCTAATGTGTAATGTTCTTTTAAAAACGAAAATATATTTTTAATACTTAAATAATATTTTTACAAAAATTATATACACATCATACGAAAGTACAAATTTTTAGATTTAATTTAAGTGTAGTTGTATATTTCTGTAGGTAAAGACAGATCCGTGAAAATGTTTAAACATTAGCACGTATAGGATTCTTTCAAAAAAAAATATTGCTACTATTTGGCTTGTGGTAAGTGGCTTGAGATAAAAAAATACGTGGCACTAATTTTCAGATCTAGAACTCATAAAAAAAGGTTGAAGCCGTTAAAAAATTGTGATGTTCTATGACTGCGATTTGACGTGAAACGACTGACATGTAGTTAAAGGCTTGAGACTGTTGTCATATACGTAAAATAATTTTTAAATGTCAAATAATGTTAGGCATGACATAAAAAAATGATATTCTAAGACTGTGATTCGACATGAAATTACTCACAAGTAGTTAAAGGCTTAAGACTGTCGACATATACGTAAAATAATTCTCAAAAACGTCAAGTCGTGTTAAGCATGTATTTTTTATCATTCATCATGTTAATTTCATCACATTTGACATCATTCACTTCACCTTGTTTGACATTCACTTCCCACATGCACACAGTCCCAACTTCCGTCTCATCTTACGGATGAGGAAACAGCCGCAGCGAATGTAAATGCCAGGGAGGTTAGTTGAAACGGATTAAACCGCAATGCGCTGTCCCTCGCTGACCCTTTGTGACGGGGCCGCGCCGTCCGCGCGGTGGCCCAAGGCAGCGCCACGAAAGAGAGGGGAAGAGAGGGGAAGGGGGGCGAAGGGGCGACTGCCGGACACCGCTCTTCCCCTGCCCCCTGTACGGCGCCAGGTGAACCCCGGGCGACCGCAAGCCACGGTCGCGGATGATGGTGAGGGAGAAGGAGGTTGAAATGAATGAGTGAGAGAAGATGTGACAGAGTATTGATTCCTAGCGAGTGAATTATTGGGGTCCCGTGAGTGTAGTGCAAGTTATAGCCGTAAATGATGGTGATTCTGGTACTGCTGGAACGTGACTTTCAAAACTGACCGACCATCAGGTGGCTCAGGGTATCAACTTATTTATGTCACTGCAGTGCTTCTGACCGGGCGGTCCTAGGTTCGAGTCCCGACAGTGGCAGGATTTTCGACAGTAGCTTGTCAGCTAGGTCAAATTCAGTCGCTGTCTGGTAGAGAATTCTAGCGGCCGGCTGCTCTGATCGGTAGTTTTCCGTGGTTTCTCCGTCAATACTAGGCGAATGCCCGAGCAGTACCCTATCAAACGGGCCACGGACCGCGCGCGAGCTTTCTTTCCCCTTCGTTGTTCTATCCTCACCCCTTACTTACTCACACTTACACTAACATGCACTACACACGCCGGGAGACCGGTCGGAAGCTTAGAACTTGCCCTTGTTGTGGTGGTGTCCCGCTGATCGGAGATACCTGGTTGGAGAAACCCAACTAGCCGACGGTAGGTCAGCGACGGACCTCACCATTCAAAGGGGTAAGATCACTGCCTCCTCCCGATGAAAAAACATGCAGTAGACTTACGGGACTAACGACCTTAGCAGTCGTGACGCACGGAATCACTAACAATCAATCAGAACGGACTGACAAGTCGGCTTGCTGAGTTTCCCTCCTCATGTATCTACGCCAGTTGAGTATGGACCCTGCAGATACCAGCCCTAAGCTCCCAACTAGGAACCCAACATATGCGGTTCTGGTAGACTTGTAATGGAGGTGTAAGAATGTGTGTAACGGGACACAGAGGAGAAGAATCAGGATCATTACGGATATGCATCGGCGTTCGCTGAGTATTGATAGGAGAAGCGGCAGAATATTACTGATTACAACTGCCGGCCGCTAGAATTTTCTTCCAGACATTGGTTGAATTCGGCCCAGCTACTTAACTAGTCTCGAAAATCTGTAACCATCGGACTCGCATTCTAGATCAGATCTGCAAACGATGCTACAGATGCAAGGTCCTGCTGACATATCGCAGCCAATTTTAAAGCAGGATGGGGCAAAGGCAAACAGAAATGAGCGAGGCATAATGGCCAGAAAGAGGAAAGGGAAGCAGCGGGAGAAGCAATGATAATACGTGTTGGCCAAAGATGATAGGTTAGCAGAATATGCAGAGGAAGGAGATAAACTGCGGGTGAAAGACAAGAAGAAATAATGCGAAAAAAATTAAAAAAATATAAAGTAGTGGCACAGTGAGGAAATGAAAGAAAATAACTATGAGATAGGACAATAAATATATTTGGGCGAGAAAATGGAAATTAATGAGAAATACAAGAGAACAATGTGAAAAAAAGAATGTTTGAAGTTTAAAGAGATAGATGAATGGGAGTAGATTCAACAAAATGAAACTGACGGAGATACTGGAAAGGTCACGAAGAGGGGAGAGTAGGGGAAAAAGGAGAGACTACAATTATTGAGTATGTACAGTGGGAGCGTCTATTTAATAGAACAAGCCGAGTTAGGTCTGGGACAACACTGTCGTGGTATCTACAGCAAATCTAAACGAGAGGTTCTAAGGTTCATCTTCCGACGGTGGCAACAGATAGCTTCACACGTGATCTGGAGGATTAGCCTAGCGGCCGGCTGCTCTGATCGGTAGTTTTGTGTTTTTTCCGATCAACACAAGACGAATGCCGAAGTAGTGCCCCAACAAACCGGACCACGGATAGCGCGCGATTTTTTCTTCCACTTCAATTGTCTATCCTTCCCTCTCACTTATTCTTAGAAGCACTACTCTACCCAACGTGTCGAGTGATTAGTCTAGAGCTTAGAGCCTGCCCAGACTAGAAAGGTGGGAGGAAATTCCTCGAGGAGGAAATTCCAGCAACCCGACGTGTAGGTTGTCGACGGATCTGAGCCTTAGCCGGGAAGGAATCAGTGCCCCTTACCGAGATAAAACATTCATTGCACTGACGGAACTAATGACTGTGACAGTTGACGTGCGCGAAAACAATAAATCAATCAACCCGAATGGAAGGAATTCGGAATGTCAGAAAGATTTTAATTCACAGCAAATTTTTTAAGGGGAATAGACAGGGTGAGGAAGGCAGGGATAGTCAGGGAGAAGGGCATTGGCCCGGCCAGGAACGGAGTCAATTGTGCAAATGCGAGCAGCAGGTAGCCGCTGCAGGGGCAGGCGGGGACGGACGGGCTCGTGGGCGCTGGCAGGCCGCGGCCTTCAGGTCCTCTTGGCCAGAGAAAGGGGCGGCTGCGAGATTACTACGTGCTCGTCGGCCGGAAACTACTTAATTGAGCGGGGCTGCTCTCAATGGGATTTTCAAGTGACGGCCGCCGGCCGCATTAAGCCCCACGTCGCGGTAATTAAAGGTAGCGCGACCGTCCGCCACGCGGCTCCCCTGCAGCGCCGGCAGGTGGCGAGCGGCGGCGGCGGCGGCAGCGGCGGTGGCGGCGGGCGCGGAGGCGGTGGCGGTGGCGGTGAAGGTGGCGGTAGCGGTAGCGGTGGCTGCGGTGGCGGCGGACGCGGAGGCGGTGGCGGTCGCGGTGGCGGTAACGGTGGCTGCGGTGGCGGCGGTAGCGGCGGTAGCGGCGGTAGTGGCGGGGGCGGCGGGAGTGGCGGGGGCGGCGGGGGCGGCGGGGGCGGCGGGGAGCGGCAGGGGGGCGCGGCAGGGCGGCGGGGCAGCAGGGGGCGGCAGGGGGCAGCGGGGGCAGCAGGGGCGGCGGGGGCGGCAGGGGCGGCGAAGGGCGGCGGGGGCGGCGGGGGGGGGGCGGCGCGGGGGCAGGCAGGGGCAGCAGGGGCGGCAGGGGACGGCAGGGGCGGCGGCAGGCGGCAGGGAGCGGCAGGGGCGGCAGGGGCGGCAGGGGCGCAGGGGCGGGGGAGCGGCAGGGGCGGCGGGGAGAGCAGGGGCGGCGGGGGCGGCAGGGGCGGCGGGCGGCGGGGGGGGGGGGGGGGGGGGGGGGGGGGGGGGCGGCGGCGCGTGGCTATTGCCTTGCAGTGGGCGCTGCGGCAGGGACAGAGCACAACGAAGGGAATAATGATGCCCGTTGTCCCCGCCCCATTTAGAGATATTTTCTCCAGTGATATCTCTCTTATCTACAAATATTTAAAAAATAAAGTATTTTGCCAAGGCTTCGTGTCGAGCTCCTACTAAATGGATTTTCTTTAAAATTTTATTTTCTTATACAGCGAAGTAAGGGCTTTACAAGAATGAACAAAATTGCAACTTATCACACATATTACTTAGTGTTTCAAACAGGAAAGCGAGGATTTACCCACTGGAGACATCCATAATCAATATTTATTGTATGTAAGAATGTATTGGAGAATAGGATAATTTCAGGAAGAAAACGTTACACATAGAAAGTTTGGGAAATCATGTATTTATCTATAGGGTGCTTTAAATTTATCTTTTGGGAAGCTAGATTTGATTCTTCGGTGTTGGTTATAGGTTTTTTTCTATGTTAAATATTGAAGTGTTGTACTTCTTTTTCCTTTGAATGGAAGAATGTGTTCCTAGATGTGTTATCAGATATTGTGTTGTTTCACCAGCATTTACTCTGTAAATGAATTAAATAAATCACTATTTAATAGCAAGCTTATCATTGGTCCATTGTTCTCTTTCAAATGCTGTCTGTTTCAGTTACAGATAGACATGGCAATATCCGTTGATCTAAGACCTCGACGTTTAATGCCGCGTATGTTGTTAGCAAGAATGTGTTTGAGTTGTGATAATTGCATTTTAGTACTGGGTGTTTTTGCTTGTATTTGTTTCCGTGGTCTATTTTGTAGAGAACATTCAGATAGTACGTTGTGCTCTGTTTTACTGAAGTAGTGAAGTTGTTCAGAAGTTATCTCGCATTCCCAATCTTTGCCCACGCGCTCCAAAAGACGCAAACGTGTATTAACTAGGCGTAGGGAAAGAGGAAGTCAGCGCAGATTTCGTGATAGTGAAGTCATTTTGTTTTCTGTTCAGTCTTTACGTGTGAAATGTGAGTTTTTTCTGCTTTGTACTTCCCATTTGAGAGAAATTTTGCAAACCAGTTTACTATGCTGTTTAAAAGGAAAAATAAGTTTACCCTCTAGCAATATATGTTTATTGTGTGTGTGTGTGCCTTTGATCAGCAGCATTTTTGATGCTGCAGGGAAATAGTTACATTTAATTGATTACAAATAAGATATAAAAACACTATGTATAATATTTCATTTACTTCACACAATATGTCATCAATAAAATAGTTAAAGCTGAAATTCGAGCAACATTACGTTACTTTAAAATACGAGGGTGGATCAAATGTGAACGAGACTTTTGTAATGAACGTGATATTTTTCTGCCGTCAGTTATGTGGCAGATGTCCACAGCTGGTAGTGGTGTTTATTCTGAATTAACGTTCCGCCGTTTCTGGAGTCCATATTGTTGCTTTTGTTACAATGAATGAACAGAAGGTACACGTAGTCAGTTGCGCAACACAATACTATTCGTTTTTGGTGAATAAATGTTTGAAACCATCAAAAATGTTGACGCGATTGCATGGTCAATTTAGTAGTGAGACTTTTTCGAAACCCCGACTACAAATGTCACGATGTTACAAATGCTACCCTTAGTGGCGACCGTAAAAGTGTTTCCAACCTTACCCCTGCTCGGGTAACGAGTATTACGATGGACAACATTGTAACAGCCAATAAAATATTGACAAAATTTAATTAATAGATTAGGCCCCAACAATATGATTAAATCATTAGCTAAAGTACTAACTAATATACTGACTAAAAATAGTAACATAGTTACTGAAAGTAGCAAAAATGTATGTTAAAAATTTAATGACAAAAGATTCACAAAATTGAAATCGAGTTCCCAATTCTCTGGTTTGTTGCTCTTGATTTCGTTTGGAATTTTGAGAGATTCGTAGCCCCTTTGGGGGCACAGCGCTTGCGTTTCTCACTGTGATCCGCGGCGGAAGCTGGGGTTCACTCGCTTTGAAGTCTTCCGTTGGTTTCTTCACCCCAAGCAGAAGCCGCCATTAGTAAGAAACTGGAAGGAAAGTAATCAAAACAAAGAATCCCGCAGAAATTACTTTCCGAGAATACCTTTCAAGCAGAAGTCAAAAGAGGGAAAACAGAAACGTCTTCGGCTTCAAAAGTCGTTTTATATTCCGCAATTTTCCAACTGCTGAAAATTCTGATCAGCCGGTGGGAGCCAGTGTCGTTTCAGGGAAATCTCAGAATCAATTAACATGGTAAAGGTGGACTGCTGATACACCTGCAACTGCACCACTTTGAGGGTTTCATAAGATAATGCCACTGGCATACGCGTTTTATCGACGAGATATTGCGATTTTTTGCGTGCTCTGTATCGGTTGTTATTTAAAACACTTTTTTATATGAACGAATTTGAACTTTGAAACGTTTAAAAAATAGAGACAATATATGTGAGTGTAATGAGTACGCCTGCATTCAATTGCCCGTTTCTGTGCTAAAGAAAATTGAAAACTATTTAGAAACTCGTCATAAACATTCACTTATGTAGATGATAAAATAATAATTCAAAAAAATTAAGTAACTAAAATACTTTAAGTATGCTTATTTTGCCTTCTATTTTACTTTTTCAATACGTACGTATATAAGTAGTAATGTACGTAATAGAGATAAAGTTATGTAAAGCAGCTCAAAATAGATATTGAGATTTTATCGGAAACAGCAAAATTGGGGTCCCCTGATACAGACAAAATGTGTTTTTTTAAACGTCCTTCCTTCTGTCTGTTTGCCCATTCGTCTATGTGAGAATAACACTAGAAGAAAAACTATTTGTTCAGAATTTGCAAAAAGAAAAAATATTCCCCGGCCACGTTGGCTCGACTCAAAGCTCTGTGATTTTGAAAAGAATTCTTGAAATTTTGAAAGGTAATCAAGTCCCTGGGACATTTTTAAAAAAAATTCTAAAGGCCCTGTCTCCCTTTTACCAGTTCTTTTCAGAATAGAGTGAAATACAGACATAAAGAGAGCATAGGTCCGATTTTCATTGTTAACTTCCAAATTGTAAAAATTTCAATAGTATTTTTGGTGTCTACCTAAAACTACAATCTCGAAGATAAAGATTTTTTTCAAACAAAATTTGTTCTTCGGAATTAGTTATTTAATTAATGAGAGTCCATGTTTGAAAGAATTCGCGTTTTGCGTGCAATCTTGAGTGAAATGTGGACAATATTAAAAAAATATTTTTAAAACTATATCTGAAAAACGGCTCCAAATGTTCGCTTCAAACTTATTGTAGGGAGAGTGCTAAATGAACTGCACACATTTTGCAGTAATAACTTTTATTAAAAAATTACACCAGTGTATGTGTATATTAATATGTGTGTGTTTACACATACACATTAAATGTGCGAAAAACATTGAGAGACGAAATTGCCCCTTTGGTTTTAGGAAACGTTCTAAAATAAAAGTCGTAAACGATCAAACAGAATCCATTTCAGTAAGCCAAGATAGACACCGTTGACCCTAATGCTACGTGACTGTTAACATTTTGAGTGAACACCTTCCTAGTCTAAGCTCTTAACGGAGCTACTACATTTCGATCAGTTGCTCCCCATTTCCAATAATTGAATTCCTAAGCGGCAAGAAGGTGACGGGCGCCGGGTCTTATCACGTGTGGCCCGGCCGCGCGCAGCTGCCGCTGCTCCTATCTCGCCCGCGCCCGCTCCCTTTTTAATGCAGCCCACGAACGGCATCGCGTGATATCCCAGCGGTGCAATATCTGCAGACGAATATCACGGAGCCCCTCGCGGTGCGCTGGGGCGCCAACAGAAGCGCAGGACGAGGTGCTGCCGGGGACGAGCTGGGCGGGGCGGATAAAGGGTTGGTGTTGGGATGAAGTGCTGGGGGGCGGGGATGGGCCGGGGGCGGGGTTGGGGGCGGGGCTGGGGCGGGGGCTGGGGGGCAGGGCTGGAGGCGGGGCTGGGGGCGGGGGCTGGGGAGCGGGGGCAGGGCTGGGGAGCTGGGGGCGGTGCTGGGGGGGGGGGCGGGGGCGGGGCTGGGGGCTGGGAGCTGATGGGTTGGGTGGTGATGTCAGGGCGGGAATGAGGCGTAGTGGGGGTTCGTGGTGGAGGAAGGGAGGGGAGAGGCATGTAGGGGTAGGTACGGGTGGGGGAAGAAAGGTAATGGAGGGGCGGGGTGGGAGGGGGAGGGAAAGGCGGGGAGATGGAGAGGAAGGGTGGGGAGGGGGGAGAGGGCAGGGGCGGGGTTGGGGCTGGGAGGTGGGCGGGCGTTGACGGGGTCGGGGAGAAACGCAGGTGATGGCGGGCGGGACTGGGAGGAGCAAGACGAGGAGGGAGGGGAGGGGAAGGAGGTTCGGGGTGGGGCGAGGCGGGGCGGGCCTCATGAGAACGAACACGAAGGACAGGGGAAGAGGGAAACAGGGAGTCAGGCAACGTCAGGACGATAAGTAAATGTGATTAAATTTTTGACAGCATTTTAAAATCTCCGTTACAAAATCAGCTGATAATAAATACCTCAAAACATTACTTAAACGTCACCTTATTCGTGTGTGTCCTTGTGAGATATCTGTATTGATTTAATTTTTCTGTAATCGTCAGCAATCTTTGGAACAGTCATCCAGCTCAATAAGACCATATATTATTAGTAATGTGAAATATAATGTGATTATATTTCATGACATTGTAAGCACTTACATATATGATTAACATCTAATAAATTCAAGTTATGGTCGGTTAATTAAACTACTACTGTAAGAAAATGGAGTTGATCACCCTAACTATAAATTATTTGCCATTAATATAATGACTTTTTAAAGTTATTTTTAAATTATTAGTGAGACTTTTGTGTGGTTTAAAATAATATAAATTATTTTAATGTTTATTGTAAGCACATGCTTCCTTTATTAATCATGTAATTTATCAAGTAAACTATTTGAATTATAAACATAAGTTATTATTATTATTATTATTATTATTATTATTATTATTATTATTATTATTATTATTTTATTAATATTATTATCATTTTCTTTCTTTCTCACGGCCAATGATCTTGAGATCCGGCAGTACATGAAAATCCACACCAGGTTGCACACAGCTTTCTAAGGTGTAGATTCAGTGATCTGATTGGTTCTACACCACCTTGCGCAAAATGTGCGCCGTACAATACAGCACAATATCTTGAATTTCGTAGTGCTTACTGCATCCTGGAATCTTAGTCAATGGCTTCGTAAGATCTTTAGGAATGGAGCCCAGGGCACCTATTATTACCGGCACAATCTCTGCTCCAACATTCCACATTCGACTGACCTCGATTGCAATTGATCTTTATATTTTAGATATTTCTCAGCAAACGTCGCTGTTACATTTTCATCTCATGGTTATTATTACTATTACTATTATTATTATTATTATTATTATTATTATTATTATTATTAAAAAATGATCTCGGCTTTGTTAAAGAATTGTTATTGACATGAAGTACAAGTTTGGATAGCTGGTGATCACCGTAGGAACTCAGTCTAAAGAAAATTTCTTGACGTTAAAATTAGAGAGGTTCATGTGTACGCTTTTCCTACGTCATGGCATACGAAGCTAATTTCAATGCTTTTGGGAAAATACATTTCCGGAATTAATACAAACGGTGAAGTAAGTGAAAAATTATCGTGCAGTATGCGTTTATGATTCTACTGGGTTCAAACATGACCGGTATAACAAGAACAATATTCGTAATATGTATTGTTCGCCCCCTATATTATTTTAGTAGTATATATACCTTTTGCGGCTTTCACAGGAAACCAATCGTTATAAATGAGATCTCTAAAGAAAGAGAATTTCACGGAGACGTGACGAATTGCACT
>BLKR01008432.1:0-19738 GCA_011170035.1 Teleogryllus occipitalis
ATTTTTAAATTACAGTCAATTTTTCCTGCCAGTGCTTCAGTCACTCGGTTTGGTCTGAGAACAGTTGCAATGTGAAAGAAGGGAGTGTGCATTAATAGTTTTAATATGAGTGTGAGATCCTGAGTGAACTCCTGCCTTCTTAATTCAACCAAAGACACTAGTTAAGAGCACCATTTCATTAACATTAATTAACCCCAATGAATTAACAGTTAATCAATTTCCTTTACATTATCCCTGTAATACAATTAATAATTACTGCCAATGCCTCTGAGTTTGTGTTCAGTTTAAGTACGGATGCTAAGTGATATAAATGAATGCACTTCAAAGATTTGACATGTGTGTGAAACATACATTACATTTATAAATGTTTCAGATATGCAATAATGGAGTTCAGAACATACATCATTTTATTTAGATGTTTTGTTCAAATGGTAATCAGTTGTTAAGTGAAATTCGTAAGTATTTATTTCATGATATTATTTGGCATGATATAGAGTAAAATTTAATGTTTACTACTGATGCGCTATATCACTTTTTGGTTATTAACATTTCATTTTAAGTTATTTTTCAATGATTTTCTATTTATGTTTGTAAATTTTATTGGTTTTGTAGGTAAATTTTTTTGGTTACATATTATATTGAATACTGTAATGTGAAGCAAAAATTCTTGGCCAACTTTTCTTCTGGACAATTTTGTTTTTCATATGTTGCAGGAGTTTGAAGTAATATATAAGTTAAGTAGCAATTTTTTTATTTAAATGTGATAATTCCTTTTTTAATTTTTTTGTTTTTCATTGCAAGAACATAATTTCCTAGGAATAATTTTTGATCTTATAACAATAACAGGTCTGTTTATTGAATTTATCATGATTGGACAATAGATACTGCATTGATTGTTCTATGTTGCAGGGTTGCTGTGTTTACCAGATTATTCCTTTTCTAAATATGGAATTTTTTATGTATATTATTTTATGTATTGTAAATGTCTCCATTATTTTGACTTATGTTTCTGTATGCATGCTAGAAATCGGCCCTCAGTCGTCATCCTGATCGGGAGGATGGGTATGCTAACAATATATGTAAAATTTTCAAGTAGTTTATTAATTTGTAAAGTCAGCCAAATTTCTTAATGTTGATTTTTAATGATAATATTTTCACAATCCAATTGAGGATTAATTCACTTTCTTATTCAATTTTTTTATATATATGGTAGCATACTTACTGCTTTGTTTTCCCCGATCGCTTAAGGTAAATGCCGGGATGTTTTGTAATGTTTGTAAGCCCAGGGACATTAGGCTTTAAAATTGTTGTAAAAATTCAATAATTTTTGTGAAAATAAATTGCTGTGGATCATCGGTTTTCAAGAAATTTTAATGACTGCTCCTTGCAATTTGTCATTAAAATTGACCACCCATGGTGCATCAGTTTATTCTTTACTGAACCTTCACATTATATCAAATCATATATCTGATCAATTCAATTTTCATGAAATTTCAAACATTGTCATTTTCATACAGTAGATTTGTTCATTCCTTAGATATGCTTTGATCGTGGTCATGTGTCGATATTACGTGCATAAAACCATTATTATACAAATATTTCTAGTTCAGTAAAGAATAGTTTTATTTCACTTCATTGTGTACTGTTTGAAAATTAAAATTATTTTGAGTCTTGCATTTCATTTCATCTTTATTCTATAAATTCCGTTTATACCTTTTTTTCCCATTATATATACCTTTTTTTCCAATATATTATAAAATAACATTCTACTATTTAATTTATTCTTCAGTTTCAATAAGATTTTATTAATTCTGAGAGTTCAAATATTTTTAAATTTATAAGTAATTTAATTAAAAGTATTATATTTAATATTATAATTAATAAGAACAAATTTCATATATAAATTATAAATTAAATTATTTTACCATATGCCTGTTGCGATTTATAAGTCTTAAAACAACATTAACAAATCATTTCAGCATATCTAGATTTTTGAAGGCCACTACGTACATTTAAACAAGTCGCGTCGGCGCTTTCGCGTTTTATTTCGATGAGGTTGGCAGTGCCGAAACTCCGCCATCTTGAATTTTTAGGGTCTTTTCTTACGTGGAAAGACCTATAAAAGGGAATCTGTCTTATATCTCGTATATTTTCATCAGAATACTCATAGGTTTTGTAAAAGAAAAATCTAGCTAAGTTCGTCTCTTCGATGTCTTCTTGTTGTCCTCTCACCGGCAGTATCCCCATCTTCTCCGAGGGGGACTGCAACCTTCCCCCTCTTGTGGTCACGCCGTAGGTCCAGGGCTTCGCTTAGTCAACGCTCGCCCTGCCCTCGCGTGCTGTCTGATCTAATCGCTTCCTGCAACATGGCGACCGTTGCGTTAGTCGACTGTTTTATCGAATGGCCCTGCCGGCCGATGGGGCGCTCTGTTCGAATGAAATTGAATGCGTTCGCGGGCGTGTTTCTCGGCCGGATGAATCAGCGGGGGCTGATTAATGCCCGCACGCGGGCGATAGTGAGTTTACGGAATGCTTCCTCATGGTGTGATCGGAATTCGCTGGCGTGAGAAGTGCCGGAGATGGAATATTTTGGTTCCGGGGCAATGTGTAGAACCCCCCACCCCGAAAAAATTTAAAAAAGTGAAATTTGTATTAAGAAACTATAAGTTATTTTATTTATTTCAAATTGGGAGCGGTAGCTCAGTGCATCAACTGATGTCACTGCAGCGCCTCTGACCGGGAGGTCCTAGGTTCCCACTCCCCATGGCAGCAGGATTTTCGACACTAGCTTTTCAGCTAGGTCGAATTCATTCGCTGTCTGGAGGAGAATTCTAGCGGCCGGCTGCTCTGATCGGTAGTTTTCCGTGGTTTCTCCGGTCAACACCAGGCGAATGCCGGAGCAGTACCCTACCAAACGGGCCACGTACCGCGCGCGATCTGTCCTTCCTCTTCCTTGTCCTATCCACTCCCCTTACACACACACAAACATGCACTACATTACCACATATCCCGGGAGATCGATCGGGAGCTTAGAGCTTGTCCCGGCTGGGGTGGTGCCCCGCTGGTGGGAGAGATCTGGTTAGGGGGAAGTCGACGGTAGGTCGGCGCCGGATCTCGCCATCCGGAGGGGGAAGATCACCGCCATATCCCGAGAAAAAAACATGCACTACACTAACGGGACTAATAACCAAAGTAGTTGACGCGCCCGGAAACACGAAAAAATCAGTCAGTCAATTATTTAGTTTAACAAATAAAAAAATCGGCGAGAAAGATGGCGATGCTTTGGGAGTGGGAATACAGAAGGGCCAATGAGAAGCCCAAGATGTGACAGTCAGCGTCGCATCACCGTTGGCCGAAACCTCGCACCTTTCGCTCAGCACATGGTGAGAGTTCAATGACCTCGGTAACGAATCGAAGCTGTCGAAGGGATGTTTCTCGACCTGTCACATCCACGGAGGTGACAGCCTCCTAGCGGAAAGCACATGGGGAAAAAACGAAAAGTACAAACGGATCTGAGAGATGTACTTGAGGAATAGAAAAATATTTTTAACAAAAGTTTTAAAACAGACGAAAAACTTGGGGATGCGACACATCACTCGCATCCATTGAGCCTGCGCCACTGGGGTAAACTATCAAAAGCTGGTCTAAAGGCCATAGAAAAAATTGTGGCAAGATACCAAAAGAGAGTCCTGTGTCTTTCAAAGAACACACAATCAAGATTAGTGCATGAACTGACCCGAGAACTATTCTACATTGAGGACCAATTACTACTACCATCCACCAGGGAAAGTACACAAGTGTAAGAAAAAATAATAAAGAAGGGAAGATAAATAAGGGCAGAATGCTACTCAACAGATGCCATGATGGAAAGAAAATGGACGGAAACAAATCAGGAATTAAGACACATGATCAGAAGACCAGCGACTCGTCACGAAGTAAATGAAGACTGCGTATGCTCCCTGTGTGGCGAACAGTGTGAACGATATCATATTCAAAGAACTAAAACAGTAACAGAATAGAGCAAAGAAAAATCCACCGTTCACGATCATTGCTTTCTGTGGGGAAGGCAACCATCACCAAAGATATCATCTGTTACAAATATTTAGCTGTCAAAAATAGGTTTTTGGTATTACCCCTGGGTGATGCCTCAAAAATATTTTCTCTTCTTGATCTGATGTCTAGTTTCACGGCACACGATTGTGCTAGATTTTGAGATAATGTTTTCAAACAAAAACATATTTGATGGGAGATGCAATATTGCTCTGTTTTTAATCTTGTTCGATAACGCACAAATTTTTGAATGCTGGGAATGAAATTTCTGATGATGGAAATCTACAAAGGCTTGATGTCACAACGTTGTGAAATGACCCTCCCATCATATTTAGTTATATCGCTGGGAAAGATCAACGATAGAACACTTGTTGGCAGAAATCCAAAAGAGTGATTGCTGTTTTCACGATTTCCGTACACTGATAAAGCAAATCCATTTGACGTTCATATGTGTAACGTTTTCCACGTACTTGAAAAATATTGTTACAATTCAACTTGTTGCCGATATTGGTGGAGTTTGTTCTGTGGATTAAATGACATGATAAAAAATGATCAGTATTTCGGCTTGAAACGGGAATTCGTTGGCCAGGATTAGAGAATTGTGGCTTATTGAACGATGTCGCTTTATCTTCATAAATTTCTTCAGATTGTATTTAATATCGTCCGGGATATCGATAAGTGAGTTATTCGTTTTATGCGCTCATCAATGGATAAACCCAAAAACGTTGACAGTAATGGTAATGATTATCCGAAACGAGTACACTTCGTGAACGTATGTTGCGAACTCATTTATACAACTCGAATTATGCAATACAGATACTAATTCCTGTTTTCAGAGATGGAAATTCAACGCGCTGGCTGCTGCCACCATTTTGGAGTTGAATAAGTGCTATGATAATTTTTAGGAAATTCACTCCTGAAATGTAATAATGAATATGATTTTTCACTATTATTATTATTATTATTATTATTATTATTATTATTATTATTATTATTATTATTATTATTATTATTATTATTATTATTATTATTATTATTATTATTATTATTATTATTAGACGGACGGACGAACAGATGGGCGAACGTTTAGAGAAAAAATCTTTTTTTCGGAATCGGTGGCCCCCAAAACGTGTATTTCCGTTAAAATCTCGAAATCGATTATCCGCAGTATTACATAACTTTCACTGTACTACGTATATTACTCAGTATATGGGAACGTATAAGAGGAATTAAAAAATATATATAATCAAGTACATTTGTCTAGTTCTACTGAGATTGAGTTTGAAGTGAAAATCGCGTCTCAACATTGTGATAATTCTACATTTGTATGTGTGAGGAATTCACCCCAACATTTTAAATCACGCCGTTTTTGAACGAAGTTACTTAAAGTGATTCATCGTTGGTAAAGCAATTATTTGAGTGGGAATCGTAAAACAAATACTTTTATCTTACGTACACATGCATAACCTACAAAGCCGCAATACGTTTTCCTCTGGAGTTGTGATCTGAACGCCCTCTTTTTGTGCTCAATTCCCCACGAGCGTCTGTTTGAAATATTCTGCCTCTAGAGGACTGTGTGATCCCGATTGAAAATAAGTTGATCCTAGAATCAGTATTGATCGAACGATTTTGCGAACCTTTCAAACAGTGTCGCAAATACCCAAAGTATACTTGCGTAATTTCGGATTGCAATCTCTACTTTATGAAGGTGCCTGCGCTAAAGTTAATAACATATTACCAACAATGATGGAGGCATCACATACGTTTAATAAAAAATATTCATAACTTCTTGGTCATCATTTGTCTTTCATAGAGTGTAACAAATTATATAACGCAACGTTATTAGATCCGTAAGACCTGTCCTTCAAGGGTCTAAAAACAATAATGTTATCTAGCAACTGGTATATAATGGTAGGAAATAGTGTGGAGTTTAAATTTGTATCATCAATCAAACTTTATATGTACACTAATCATTATTATTATTATTATTATTATTATTATTATTATTATTATTATTATTATTATTATTATTTGTAGCACTGAAGATGGCCGCAATGCGGTCGAAACAGCTTTCTGCTGAAATAAACGAATACGACAAAACAACGCCTTAATTTCATTTCCAATTGGTATATATTGTGATTTTATTGCATCAGTTACCTTCATCCCTACCGTGCAATAATCTTGAGATATCACAGAGTTTGTTGCAGTGGTAGTTTTTGTGAGATTGGAAATTATTCTGATCAGAAAGTAGCTCAACCGCGTAATTTCTTAATCATAAGGGAAGAATTTATTTAGTCGTCTTTTGTCTCCCTTCTCCCCCGCCCTCAAATACTCATCACCGGTTGAACCGCTATCGTGCTAGATACCCATGATCAATTAAGACCCTCACTGAAGGAAAATCCATCTGAGTGGTTTTCCGTGGTTTATCTTATCAATACCACTCGAATGCCGGAGTAGCACCCTAATAAATGGGTCACGGAGTGCGAGCAATTCGAGTTAGGGGGAGTCTCCCCCTTGTGGAAAGAGATACCTCAATGGGGAAAACTCCGCAAGCGATTTGTAAGTTTGTGGCGAATCTCGCATTACACCGGGCGATGGAACACCTTCCTGGATAAAATATTCAACAGGCATAATGATGAACATTTTGAATTAATTCATTCTTCCCCTATGCCTTCACCGAATTAATACATTTTGATCAGTTGCTCCACACATATACAGACCACTCGTTAAGATACACATGTATAAGAACCGAAGAACGGAAAAGGAGGGGTTATGTGCAGTTGGATTTTGTAAGCAATATTTTTTCAAATTTTCTTTCATTATAATTTGTCATATTTACGCGGGATTTGTTTGGAAAAGTGCACTTCTGTTATTCGGGGAGCAGCCACTGAGAGTTCAAACGCTATTGGTGGATGTGTGTATAGGAAGTCCTGTGATGTTCGAAATATTTTTAGTCTCGGGTCATCGAGCTCAGTACTAACACCATCATCATGAAACTGTGTTTAGTGGCGACAAAAGGTTGCGTTTGCAAATCTCTCTCGACTCTCAGTTTATTGCTTCCGCGAACAAACCAATATTCGGAATCATCTATTATCCCTTTAGTGACCTGGCGTGAAAGATGGGTGTATATCGAAAGCGTCATATTGCCTAGGGATTTAAGGCGCGAATGCGAGGGCCGTAATTTTGTCTGGCTTTTAAAGACATGAAACCATGAATGGTCGTGTCACTGGTTACTAGTTGAATGTGACGTTGCCAACGCTTTCAACTGTCTTAAAAATGTTTTTACATGTTGAAAATGTATACTATTAAAGTTCGAATTAAAAGAAAATTTTATCAACGGGTTGTTTCTTTTATCATCGAACGTAGTGCGGTCAAAATAATGTGTTAAGAATTAAAATTAAGTAATAAAAAAATATATAAAAATGTTGATCGCAGCTATCGTTGGATGTTCTCTCTGACTACGGACTAGATTTTTATGTTGAATATTGTTATTTCAATTCGAATACACGTTTTCAAATATATATTCCCAGAAATGCCATAATTACTATTAACAGATTACGTGTAATAATTTGTCATTGAATTGCAGTTTATTTAGAAAAAAAACATGGCTTATAAAAATTGTTCTAATAATAATAATAATAATAATAATAATAATAACAATAACAATAATAATATGGAGAGAAATAGAACAACCTGCGGAGTTGTGTTTTGGCAGTGCCTTGTGCATGAATCACAAAGAAAATTAAAAACAATTAGATTGTTTTGAACCCTATTCTGTAATGTCAATCCCATGTTTCAAGGAGGCTACTAATGTAGTTATTCTTATTGTATTATCGATTTCAAAATAAAAATAAAACGTAATCTGTAAGTTGGTTGAAATTATTTCTCAAGAGGGGTTAGACACGCGGCGGGTAGGGCGAACCCCGAACGTTCGTCACACGGCAAAATAGCAAGCAACTCATCAATACTACTCGGGATTCGGCGAGCGGTTGCTCGGTGTTCCCCGAATAACGAATGTGTGGAGCCGCCTTCACACACACACACACACACACACACACACACACACACACACACACGCACACCTACCTGCGTACTCCTACACACATTGGCTTACATACATATAGCTCTACTACACCCGCTCGTTCGCTGCAGCCTCTCACACACACATACTCACACGCATACACGCCCCATTCACACACACACACACACACACACACACACACACACACACACACACACACACACACACGTAGGCGCCCGCCGCCATCACATTGATAAGGGCCACCCGTCGCGCGCCGCGCTCCGAACTGCGCGGCCGCCTGTGCGTGCGGGGCGCGGAGCTGCGGGAGGGGGCGGGGCGGGCGCGCGTCCGCTCGCCTCTACCGCCGGCCCCCGGCGGGGGGCGGGGGGGGTCGTTTAGCACGCGAGGCCGCCGGCCCGAGCGTTGACTCAGCCGCGTCCGCCGCCCCCGCCGCCCACGCCACTGCCGCCCGCGCAACGCCCTCCCACGCCACGCCTAGCGCCGCCCGGCTCGGCTCGGCCCGCCCCGCTTCGCTCCGCCCCGCCCCTCACCGCCACGCCCCGCCCCACCGCTCCCAGCCTTGCCCTGCCCGGCCCCGCCCTGCTGCGCCCCGCGCCGCGCCGCGCGGCCCCGTCTCGTCTCGTCTCGTCTCGTCTCGTCCCGTCCCGTCCCGTCCCGTCCCGTCCCGTCCCGCCCCGCCCCTCCCCGTCCCATCCCCCGCTCCATCTCCCCGCCCCGCCCCGTCCCGCCTTGCCTTGCCCCCACCCGGCCCCACCCCGCCCCGCGCCACGCCGTCCCGTCCGCCCACCCGCCCCGCCCCGTCCGTCCCGTCCGGCTCGCCCGCCATTCCCGTCCGTCCCGTCCCGTCCGTCCCGCCCGCCCTGCCCGTCTCGCCTTGCCCCTCCGCCCCGTCTCGCCCTGCCCCGCCCGCCCTCCCCGCACCGCCCCTCCGCCCGTCTCGCCTTGCCCTGCCCCGCCCCTCCCCGCCCCGTCTCGCCTTGCCCCGCCCCTCCCCGCCCCGTCTCGCCTTGCCCCGCCGCTCCCCGCCCCGTCTCGCCTTGCTCTGGCCCGGCCCGCCACGTTCCGCCTTGCCATGACCCGCCCCTCCCCCTGCTCCGCATCGCCCCGCACCGCCCCGCACCGCCCTGCCCAGCCCTGCCCAGTCTCGCCTCGCCCCGCCCCGCTTCGCCCTCCTGGCCACCCCTGACCCCGCCTGGCCCCGCCTGGCCCCGCCTGGCCCTGCCTGGCCCCGCCTGGCCCCGCCTGGCCCCGCCTGGCCCCGCCTGGCCCCGCCTGGCCCCGCCTGGCCCCGCCTGGCCCCGCCTGGCCCCGCCTGGCCCCGCCTGGCCCCGCCTGGCCCCGCCTGGCCCCGCCTGGCCCCGCCTGGCCCCGCCTGGCCCCGCCTGGCCCGCCTGGCCCGCCTGGCCCCGCCTGGCCCCGCCTGGCCCCGCCTGGCCCCGCCTGGCCCCGCCTGGCCCCGCCTGGCCCCGCCTGGCCCCGCCTGGCCCCGCCTGGCCCCGCCTGGCCCCGCCTGGCCCCGCCTGGCCCCGCCTGGCCCCGCCTGGCCCCGCCTGGCCCCGCCTGGCCCCGCCTGGCCCCGCCTGGCCCCGCCTGGCCCCGCCTGGCCCCGCCTGGCCCCGCCTGGCCCCGCCTGGCCCCGCCTGGCTCCCGCCCGGCCCTGTCCGCCCCGCCCCCCACACCGCCGTCTCTGCCCGGCCCGGCCCGACCCACGTGGAGATCAAAGCCGCGCGCTGGAAGTGCCAGGAGCCTCTGGGCCCATGAATATAGGCAGTCCCTTTCCAGTGCACGCGTGCGGATTGATCGATTGGTTGATGTTTACAGCCACGTAAACTGCTTTGGACATTAGTCCGTTAGTGTTGGGAAAGTTTCTTGAAAGCTGGCGATACTGCTACTCCGCTGAATGGTGAGATCGTCGGCCAGCGGGGTTTAGTCCGTAGCTGGAAGGAGAATACTCGTCCGAAACCAGAATTTTGCTGCCGCTGCCGGGACAAGCTCTGAGCTCCCGACTGATCTCCTGTGTGGTACTCTAGGGTGCGTAAGAGTGTGTGTAAGTAAAGGTTCAGGATAGGACAAGGAAGAGGAAGGAAAGATCGCGCGCTGTCTGTAGCCCCTTTGTTAGGGTACTGCCCCGGCATCCTGTTGATCGGAGAAACCACGGAAAACTACCGATCAGAGCAGCCGGCCGCTAGAATTCTCCCCCAGACAGCGGCATTTTATTTGAGAGACTCTGTACTTTTGGAGAACACACAGTTGACTCCGGTTTTAGTGAACTTCTGGGGACTAACATCTTTGGTTCACTATGTGAGAGGTTCACTATATCCGATGATCTAAAAAATAATTGGAATTTTCTTCACAATAATTTATTTTATTAATATACCGCGAAATTCATTAAGAGCGCGAACTAAAAATTTCAATATCTTTAATTGTACATTAACAGTTTTTGACTTTTTTCACTAACTAAATAAATCAATAATTTTTTTTTCAATTGCTTGCACCGAACATTTTTATTAGATCCGTCTCCAGAGTTCGTGTATTCCGTACTTGACACTGCATTGTCCTCTGTGTCTAAGTATCGTAATGCAGTCTTGACACCTTTCAATGCCTCTTGCACTGTTGAAACGCCTTCACATTCTAAAGGCCCTTTTAATCATCTAATAACATAAAGGATCCAACTAATTTCCAGGACTTATTTCTTAGATTAACTATAGCCGAGGTTCAGGTTCACTATAACCGAATCTTCTTGGGCTTATTTGTAATGTAAGTGAATCGGGACCAGTGATCTAAGTTCACTATAACCGAAGTCGACTGTATTCTGCTACCTCAGTCTGTTTACTACGTGGTAGGTAGGAAACGAATCAGTGTTCTGTCAGCACGGATTGGAGAATCCGAAATGAAGAGCATCAGGGCCTACCCGATTTGTCTTCCCAGACTTTATTATCCGAAAAGAAAGCATCAGCGCGTAACAATGAAACTGCCATCCGCTATCTCACACTTCATTCTTCTGTCACCCGTTATGGAGAACGCAACTACCCGTGCTTTTGTTCGCCTTATTTTATGTACTATTACGTCGATAAGGTGTTTGGCGGCATTCCAGTTCTTTAACTTTACTACCTATCTTTCTTGTTCGTTGTCTTTTCACTTTCCAAAGCATTAAAAGTTTTCCTTCACATTTACGCTGAGGCAGCTTTAAATTTGGCAAAGGAGCCAAAGGTTATGGGACCTCATCTTACACAAAATGTGGCTTGGCTGAGTATGGTAATCAATGTATTTTTATTTATTTATTTAGTTTTTTAAAATATTTTTCTTGTAATTTCAAGGTTCAGTTTTACTATACTTTGTATCTATGAATCTTAACAGACACGTTTAATCTGAAAGAGACTCTATATAAAAAATAATTTTAAGACAAACTTTCCTATTGTAGTAAAGAATTAACCTAATTTGCGCAATTTAAGCTCTTTGCATTGTTGTACTAAATGAGAATAAAATCCTTGTCAATTTTATTTCTGATCTGCTCAAAGTTTTGTGGACCAATGCTTCTTAATTTTGACAATCATAATTCATTCCATAAAATTTCATTTAATTTTGTACGAATCCTGCGATGTTCGTGAATCAAATTTGTAGTTCACATTATCGAATGTTAAAAAATTGTCAGTTTACCGATCAGTTTTTGCATAGCGTCAAAGTAAGGTCGTATATTGCACGCTGAGCACAAAATTTGGATCCTGGGTTCATACGTGAACTGTTAACGTCACATTAGAGAAATATTGAAATGCGATATTCCACGTGTTTTAACGGATCCTTTAGCGTGTACAATACACGTTACATTATTGGTTGTGCGTCCAACGTGAAACGGAAGTTCATACGTCAACTACTAGTCGGCACTACTACTACTACTACTACTACTAAGCAAACAAATGCGAAAGGAAATAACACGAAGTACCAACCGTGCGATCCTTGAGATTTAATAGCAGTATTCATTGCCTTTACACCTAGGAGCAACTTCCATTATAATATCGTTTTAAGATGAAAACGATATCATAAGCACCCGATATCCGAAGCACAATGAGTATATGCAACCGTGAATGATCATGTGATTGCCTATTAGTGGTATACGCTGAATAGTTTAACGTTAGGAAAAAAAATTGCTCTTATCTTCCTTCCAAAATGTTTTGTTGTTGATCTTTATATGGACATATCATGCGGTAGAAAGCACCAAGACTTCGGAAATTTCAGAGCTGCTTCCACAATCCGTCTGTTTAGTGGCGAGAACTGCTTTTATATCCATTCAATAACTCCATCATGGAACTCATTACACCATCTCATCAGTAGCCAATAAACGAAAATTCTGATCATCCGCTCTACCGAATAATGTGTTGATATTTAGCGATACTTTAGTCCTACGAAATTGCGAATACATTGTATGAGTAGTTAACGTAATTACCATAGGCACTGCTGCGTATGAAGCAGTTTTTTTAAATCGTTATTGACAGTTACATTATGAAATAAATTGTGTTTGTTAATGACTTTTCCGAACAAGTCGGATTTTTACTCGTTCTTTTTTTGTTTCACTCTTTACAATTTTTTGTTTGGTCTGGGCGCTGATGAAGAGTATTCGTATATTGAAATTGGCAGAACCACCGAGTACGAGGTAATGTCGAGCAACTCGGATGCTAAATTACTTCGTGCGGTTAATTTCCTGAAAGAATTTAAAATAATATTTGCAGCAGAGGAGAATCTACTGTAAACAGTAAGCTAAAATTGAGGAAATTTAAGTGATATTGCCAATATCAGATATCAAATCGGCCAGAAAATTTGTAAGATAGTAGTATCTTGTTAGTCTTATAATTAAGTATTCTGAGTTTACAGCTTATCGACATTTACTTTTAAAGTACTTTCTTTAAATCAGTGTCCCTTCATGTACTATTTATTGTTAACTCTACTATTTGTAGTTAACGCAACTATTTGTAGTTAACGCAACTATTTATAGTTAACGCAACTATGTATTGTTGGCTCAACTATGTATTGTTGGCTCAACTATGTATTGTTGGCTCAACTATGTATTGTTGGCTCAACTATGTATTGTTGACTACGATTTATGAAAGCTACGACATTTACGAAACCAGTGAGTATATACAGAGCGTTCAAAAAGTCTCTCCGCAGTGGCTTCCTCCCCACTCCATCATCTTTTATGCGGAAACGGCAACATCGCGGGCTGAATTGCGCCGCGACGGCGCATTCGCCTTGGTCCGTTGCGCAACAGCAACAAAGGAGGGCGATGTGAAACATGAAATGCAGCGGGGAAAAATATTGTGACACTAAAATAAAAAGCATTTGAAATAAACAGTTTATTTTTTACTCTTCATAATTATCTTCTTAGATCATTTGTTGAAAATATTTACCAGAACTTTGAAGGCAAAGCGCTACTCTTTTACATTTATTATCAAAAACTCTTTTCCAACTTTCTTGAGATATGGACATTACATACAAAGATATTGAGTTTTTTAATTCATCAATGGTCTTGGGACGAGTTTTGTAGACATTTCCTTTAGCTGCACCCCAGAAAAAGAAATCAGGTGTGAGATCCGGTGATCGTGGCGGCCATAGCCCTTTCGAAATTATGCGCTTCCCGAACACTTCTTCCAACAGATCCAAAGAACGTTCTCGGCGCATCTGTTACAGAACCTGCTTGTCTAAATTTCGCAATTAAATCGCGTTCTTTTGGAAATTTTGTCACAAACATTTGTTTCACATCATCCGTGTACTTATTACTTGCTCGAAACACATGTTCCACCAAAAAACACGTTCTTCCAGTGTCAGCATTCTGAAAGTTATAATCTGAGTCCTCATTCACAACAAACAACTCGTAAACTTCACATACAGAAGATTGCCTGTCGTTCAATTCAGATTCAGAATCTGAGCAAATAACTTGTATTTAGTCAAACCGAATGTGATGATTTTCTCCCCCATGCGTCACATACAGTTTTTGACTGTTTTTGACTAAATGAATAAATAGTGTCACTTGGATACAAATAATACGATAACGTATTTTTATTTCAGCTGCTGCTTGATTGCAGCGAGCGCGCTTCTGGGAATAACATTCGAACGCCGTTGCACTGAATGAGCCCACGATGTTGCCATTTCCCCGTAAAGGCTGGTGGGGTGGGGAGTCGGCCACTGCGGAGAGACTTTTTGAACGCTCTGTATAAAGTGACTCAAATGCAGACTATCAGAGGCTAAATTATTGCCCAATGTACTTCCAGAGATTCGTAGTAAAAATGTCATTTACGTATGCTACGATTATATAATCAGTTCACTTCATGATAATGTACAATCCCTTAAGTGGTAACATAAGGTTTATTTGACCCCAGTTTTTCATAAAGATCTGCATTTTGTAAGCCGCCCCAAATATCGATATGACATTTCTTGTAATTTACCATAAGACCTTCCTAAAAATGTAAAATACAACAGGTCAAACTCACCACACCATACGTGTAAATATTTTTATGGTACCTGTGAGTTAATCACAACGTAGCGAGAATCAATGTTACACTCTCAATTTTTCCAGCAAAGTTTTCTCTTTTCTTGAAGCGAGGAATGTGCCTTTTCTGCGCCACAACTTGTTTTTCGTTTCGTATCAACTGAACGAGATGCTCTTCCCGACGTGTGATAACTCAACATTACCTGACCTAGCCAAACTACTTCATAAGACGTAGTCGATATACTGGTACGTGGGAACGGCTGAGGTAGCTCAGGGCTTCAACTGATGACCAGTGACCGGATTTTTATGTAATTACATATTTTTTGCCGTTCTACTTACCGTTCTCAAAATTGACGTCTTGGCAAATCGTCGCCATCCAAACACAATATCAAATGTTTTCGTCACATATTTTTACATATTTGGTACTATATTACATATTTTACATATTTTGTTTTCACAAAATATTTTTTAATCAATCAATTTTCTAACATTTTTATAAAGTATTTTTAAAAAATCAGGATTTTTTCCTACATAAAAACTAAATGCTGTCGACTGGAGGTGCTCTACATTAAGACGCGGTCGCATGTTTTTACAGTCCGGCGTGCCTGCTTCAGTTAGCTCAGTGTTGGAAGTGCGCGACTGAGATCATTGTCATCTTTAGGTGTGAAAAGTCTTATGGACGTCGCGTTTTGTGACCTTTAACCTTAATTTTCGAAAAACTTTGGCGATCGCCGACGTGTAACGATTCGATGAGAATGCTTCACGTTGCTGTGATTGTTTGCTAGTTGTAGGTATTGCCAGTTTGTACGAGGGCTTCTATTGCGTCTAGTTTGGCTGCTAAACTATGGTCCTGGATAGCGATAGACCAAGCTTTTATTATTGACGGGAATGTTGTAAAGTTCAAAACGTGGATGAACTTGTGTTCTCCAAATGATTTTTAAAACGTTTGAATTATTTTTAGAATTTGTTTCGGAAATTTTTGATAAATGTTTCTTCGAATTAGTTTTATAACTTGTGTATTTTAATATTACGTATTATATCTGATTTTACATATTTATTACATATTCGTACTGTTTTCATTACATATTTACATATTTCTGTACATATTGATGTATATATTTTGACGTTTCATACTACATATTTTTCCGGTCTCTACTGATGGCACTGCAGTGCTTTTGATCGGGTGGTGCTAGAGCTTGAGTCTCGACTATTTTATATTGAGATAGGTCAGAATACCTATAGGGTATTTTGGACTAAAATATGAAAAGATGTCGCCAGAATATAATAGGCAGAGAGGGAAAATACGAAGAAAAATGAACAGAAATGGTACATCTGGGACGTAAGGCGTCATTAACCAGCAAGAAAGAGGAGTTCGAAAAGATATTAAAAATATTAGAAAAAATATTTTAATAAATTATATTTAATAAAAGCCACATTGTTAGGATAGACAAAAGAATTCCGATAGCTTAGTTACCGGGGACAAATTAGCATCGGACTCAGACAGTAACAATTAGAACATGTGAATAGCAGAAACAAGCTGAGTTGAAAATTTTGCGGCAGAATTTTTCTCAATATGGTAAAAGTAGGACATGTGGCCGTGACTGAGAGAAGAAATTGTTTGAAAAAGTTTTAAATGAGAATATGTCGTGATCTGATAAACGGAGGATTGATATTCGCGAGCTCAATAAAGTTAAGAGTAAAAACGGAACGGAATTCTAGATGCGAAATTTGAGTCGCGAATGTAGATAACAAATAGAAGTAAGACGCCGACGGTTGAAAAACACATGCAGATGGAACTTCGTGTGGAAATACTAGAAATGGTAGAAGGACGACGCTTAATGGACGAATGATTCTTCTTTTCGCCAAGAGAGCAGCGTTTCCTAGCAACAGGGAAGTTTAGTAATTAAGCGTAAAAAGACTTTGCAGTATTAAATTGTTCAAGGCCAAGGATGTCGTAGTCAATAGGTTAAATTATAAAGTTTAATAGGTTAGTTAATTAAATATGTTAAATCATAAAGTTTCGATGTCCATCTTCATTCATTATATAATTATTGATTTAAATAAAAGAAATAGTAGACGACACTCCTTGTCGATGAAAGATAATTCAGTAAAAGTAATGTGCTATTATTTCAGGAGTAGATAATCAGTAAATCAATAAATTTCTAACGTAAATAAAGGAATTCAGTAGCCGGATCCTCGTATGAGCGGTATATTTTTCACCCCACAAGAAAGAAACAGATGCAACCTTAAGCTAGTAAGCATTATAGTGCCCAATTTTATAACCAAAACAGAGCTAGCCAACCAAATTAATTAAATAGGAGTAAAAATATATTTAGAGGGAGTAGTGGGGCACCGTCACAATATTTTGAGGAATTCAATATGTCGGGTCTAATTTTTTTCAGGCATTTATTAAAGCGCACTGCAATATTAAAATATTTCCTCAGGCAAAGTGCTGGGCCTCAAATGTAAAACAGAGTTCACGAGCTGGCCGTTCTTATTTGGGTTCTAGAATGGAGCTATTTTCACTTTTAAAACAATGATTTACAATGTTTGCACGGGTCTAACTTTTGATTTTTAATTGTTAATTATTTGGAATTATTGAATTGGTCTTTGGCTAAGTTTTGAAATAGTTCCAAACATAGAGAAACATAATAATTTTTGATTTGTGAATGACTAGTGATAAAATATACAAGGGTAAAACATGATATTTTCTTTAATACAAGGTGTTGAGTCGGTAATAGCGTGCATATAGTCTCTGTTCAGCATAGTTTCGTCGTTTGGCGTTGAAACAACTTTCATCGCTCTGCACAACTCTGATAGGTTACTGCACCTAGCAAGTTGCAGCTCATTGCCTTTGACAAGGAACCGTGAAAGGTTACAGTGTTGTCGAAACATTCTAATTTTCACCGAAGTTCACGGAAATTAGACACAACTGATCAGCAGATAACCTGGCCATTTGCTGCTAAGCGCATGTAATTTTCGTTTCAAATCAACAACTATATTTAGTGATGGTGTGTATTAATCTTTTGATTATTGTTCATTTGCCTTTATCTGTAGTGGTCGTATTTTTCTCTCAATGTGGCTTACAATCATAGACTAGGAAGAAATTTCGCCGACAGAATAATTTTATGTTTTCTTTTCAAGATTGCTTATTTTACATTTTCATTCTTTGAAAGTTGTAGGTTTTGAAATGTTAAAATTCACAACTTGATAATTTAATGTGTTGGCACAATTGTGCATAGCTTCAGTATTTTCCCCAGATCTGATTTCTTCTAGTCTTAAATCTATTTGCTAATTCCCATATGTGTCTACGTTCGTTGATGTATGAATTTTCATTTCGAATCTTTATCACTGCATTTCACTTTTTAAATTTTAGATATAAACATATGTCCTTAATGACTTATGAGTTGTTTTCTTTCTTTTCAGGTGGGTCTTTGAAATTAGCTGTTTGAAGTACTGGACAGCCGTGTGGTGATGTACTACAATTTATTTTCAGACTTATTATTCATCATTTACATAAATTAAATTAATTCATTTATTCAGTTCATAATAATATTCACCCATTCAACTTGGGTCAGGTATGTTCGAGAATATTGAATTCGTTTTGTTTTTTATTTGAATATCTTTGTATAATTAATTTGAAAAAATTGCTTATAAGAAATATTATATTTCAGCTTTTAGCTTAATCTTCCGTAAATTGATTAGAATTTTCGTTCAGTTTCATTGTCACTGAGCAAATTCTGACATGGCGCTTTGCTTTGCTTCTGAACAGCTCCCAAATGTCGGATACGGTAACTTTTTTAAATGACTTTGACGTTAATCACTTTTCTTGATTTTGCGGAATCCTGCAACAGAATTCCACTCTCTTTGCAATTCGCACTTGTTTTGAACCGCAGTAGACAATCGAGGTCATAGTTTCACGTACATAACTTACACATTGTTATTCTCGCATTTCATTTCGCACCGTTCATTCAATAGAAAAGGGAGGATGAAACCAGCAACAATAAAAATGAAATATGTACGCTACCTGAAATTTTGGAAGTAACAAATTCGACCACTCGAAATATTGCTAGAAAAATCGAAGAAAAATTGTGAGCAACCACATACGACTTTTACGAAGTGCAGAACTAATGGAATAAATTGTTTTAGTGATAAGGTTTTTTTTGGTTTATTTTGCAAAAATTTCTCAAGAATTGAAATTCTATATTTTATGGAATATTTACTCAATGTTATGAAGCGCATTCACAGAGAAATAAAATTAGAAGCTTTTTCTAAATTTTGAAAATCAGTAGTGAAACTTGTTTTGAAAATTTCAGTCAGTCAAAGAGTCAATGAATGATACATTTTTTATCGGGTGGAGGCTCAGGCCATCAGGCTTGCTATTCAATCTGACCACACAAATTTCGCTCTGACAGCAGAAGAAGGAATCAATCGGGTGACGAAACAGGCGATTTGAATTTAGATCAGAGGCTTCTTTTAGGTTTGAGATATTTTTCCGATGATGTGCAGTAAATCTGCTACATGGGACAAACGGCTTTACTTCCCCTCCGAAGGAAGACGTACGAAGGATTGTTTCGCTCTTAAAAATCCACGGCTTCGATTTGAAGCCGCAAATTTATTTCTAGGTCGTAGAAAAAGAGGATAGTCTTCTACTCACCCATGATGGCTATTATTCGTTCGCGTTCTCCATATCAGCACCAAGACCCTGCAAACGCCCTGCCGCGGTCGGTTGTCTTGCACTACATTCCAAAAGTCAGTAATAACGAAACCTATCTTGGATATTTCAAGGTCATATGGGAAGTAGAATCTTCTATTCGCTCATGATGGCTATTATTCACTAGTAGAAATGTCAACAATCGCTCCTACGTCGCTCGTTCGTTAAACAGCAAATCGTGAATAATAGCAATCATTATTCTCTCGTTGAAAAATATGCCATTATCTGCGATTTTGCCAGCAATCCTCACCGCTTCCCCCGCCGGTCGATCCATAAACCTCGCGAATGGCTGGCGTCCTTTGACACGCCGCACGCGCGAAGGCCCGCTCTCCATATCAGCGCCGGCCGGTCGGCCGCATGCACGCGCGCGCCGGGGACGATCCTTGCCCGTGGAGGGGGGCGTGGCCATAAAAATGCTTTAGTGCGAACGGGGGCGCGGCCCGCGGTCGCTGCT
>BLKR01008433.1:0-19674 GCA_011170035.1 Teleogryllus occipitalis
GATTCATCGTAGGCGGTGACGTGTGCTGCGTTGGCAGTAACGTACGTTTTTCAACGCGACGTGTGTGCTTCGCCATCATTTCCATTAGTTATTTACCTGATTCGCACAGCAAGTCTACGTCTAAAAACGTAGTAAATCGAATCATTCTCCATCTCAGTCGACATCGTTTACGTTTTAGTTCAAATATTTGAAGTTTATTATTATGATTTTCTCCTATTCTACTAAATTTAATTATGCAATGTACTCACAGTTCTGGGCGTGCAAATTAGTTACTTTTTCGTTCCCAACTTTTCTTAATACGTTCGATCTCTCTTGAAATTTTTTATGAAACTTTTGAGCGGCTTGAAGCATGAGTTTTAGTATTTTATTCTGTCCTGCATAATATTAAGATATTGTATTGACTGTATGCGCCAACATTTGACATGTTAACGCTTCTTGTTTCGTTATTTGAGTTTTAAATTTTATGTTTAAAGCATGTATGATTTATTCAGTTAGAATCACACCTAAAAAACAAAGGCTTTTGGAGATCCTGCTTTGTGCAATTTGCTGTGGTTTTGACTTTCCAACTGCAAAACGTAGCGTCATGCAACACTTTGCGTTGCAGATGGCAACGCTGCCGCACCAGGTACTTCACCAACCACCTGCAGGCAGACCGCGGATGGCGAGCACAAGGGCATGCGGGGCCTTCTAAGGAGCGTACTTCAACTACTCCTTTTTGGCATCACAGTAAAACCTCGATAACTCGGATCTCAATAGAAAAGAAAATTCTCGTTCTCGAATATTTGGACGTAATTCATCGCAGCGAGGCTGCCAAATGGAAAATTGTGTAATGGCCACTGAGTTGATTATGATAGATTACATAATAACAGACTCATATATTATAATTATAAATATCAAGAAATTTGAGTTTTGGAAGTTGGAATTATCGAGGTTCTACGTACATCTTTTCATTCGTTCATCTTCTTTGCATACAGTTAAGCGTTCGATTCTGAGTAAAAAACGATTCTGGTATCGATGTTTTTTTGTGCAGTGTATTGCCAGCTAGACCTTTGGGATGATTCGTCACTTAGGTTCTACTAATTACGCCCGACACAGTCTACTTCCAATTAGAAGCAATGCACTGTTGTATACTGTCTATCATGTCGTGGTTGTTAAGCGCAAATGGAAGTTCCATATTTTAAAAGCCTTCGCCTATAAATGAGGTTTATTTTCCAATAGCGCTTTTTTCATATTTTCATGTGAAGAAAATTGATTTTAGTTACATAAATGAAGTGGCATCGTTAGTTTTTGCTACATATTGCTACAAGTCGGCGTATACATTAATGAAAGAAGAATTGAACAGTAAATTATATTGCGACTGATTTGATTATTGGAGGTTTTCGTTGTCAGCTGTACCTTCTATTTGCTCTTTACTGGATGAGTAAATAAAATGTGAGTCGGAACCTTGTGTGTAATGTCAGGTTTGGAACAAGTAAGGTAGTTTTTAGTTTCATTTTGAACATTTTATTTTATGGAACCGTGTGAGTTCCACTTTGAACATTGTCCCTTCTGTCTCTCAATACCATATCTACAGTGCTTTATAAATTATTTGGCTTTAATTTTATGTTTTGTTTTTGTCTCCGTGTCAAGAATAGAAGCTGCTCACGTAATGCAGATAAAGATTAGAAACAGGTTTTTATTTGCATTTCCATGTTGAAGTAGTAACAGGGAAATACACCTGCACAATAGGAGAAACATAGATGGTAATCCCATGCAGAATATGTCGAAGAAAATTGAAGGTCTGTAATTAAATGTATGATTGATTGGACAAGCCAATGTCGAAACTCCTGCCACCGCCGGGACTCGTACCTAGAACCTCCCAGTCAGAGGGACTGTAGTGACATCAGTTGTTGCCCTGAGCCATCTCTCCCAGTTAAATGTATGAACTCTTTTTTTCGCGTGATTTGTCACTACCCTACATTGGTATACTGTATAAAAACTTTTCGCGTAACGCCAATTTCGAAATGAGAGCCACGAGTATTACACACAGATAAAATAAAATGAAACCCTTGAGCCGTTCCAGTTATCATAAACGGCGTCGATAGCGTATATGGAATAAAGAGGTGTGTGTTCAATTCCCACGTGGTGTGGATATTTATGTCTGGTGAATGTGGCATAGAAAACAGGCAGAATGTGTGTCATTATATCATTTGTGAAGGAAACTATATACCAGATATCAATCCGACTAAGTTCAGAATTCAAGAATAAAATTCAATATAAACTTCATATAGTCGCTCCTAAAATAAATTATAGATGGATGATGTCGGAGTATTTGGAGAATGTAGGCGATGACTTTTACGAAAAAGGAACATTATTACTGATTGAATTTTTTATGATGCTGGAAACCTTTCATGGCTGGAATGTGGGCTTTAAAAAATGGAAATTGTTATTTTCTCTTTTCCTTAACGTATTACTTGGTGTTACTTACCTAATGTATTACAAGTTGATAAAACGGTAAGAATAATTTTCTCTTAGAAATAAATGGCATTAAGATGGAAAGTAAAACTAAAGTAAACAGATTAATTTGGTATTTATTTTTAGGTTTCGTGGTAATTAATTTTATTTCTTGATGTTTAAAGTTAGTTTGAATTTGCACCGGATATTAAGGACAAAATGGATAAGTATTGAACATGTGCTCCTGAAGTGACCTATTCTATTGCGCATAGACACCTAATTCAGAAATAAAAGGACGGGTAAGTGATCACACATTTGTGGTTGCGATTCATTTCATTGTCAGACAATCCTGAACCACTTGATAACAATGCATTTAATGACACATTCTTCCTCTAAAAGAGACATCTTTAAAATACAAACATGTGTAATACACTAATTTAAGCAATTTGCTTGGAAATTCTCCTATTCCGTAAGTAACAATTGTGATTCGGCTCGTATTCTCAAGTAAGAGCCTACCTGTTCCACGAGTTCTTCAGGCTCTCACACACGAGCCACAAGTATCAATTGTGATTCGGCTCTTAAATCTCAAGAAAGAGCCTGTTCGTTGCATGAGCTCTCCTATCTCTCGTGCACGGGCCAAATAAGGCAGCGTCCGCTCTGGAGCTGAGCTGACGCCTCCATCGCCTCCCACGCGCTCAGAGCGACATCTTCCAACAGGGGCAGAGGCAACGTCACAGCGCTTGCGGTGCCAGCAACTGCTTAACATAGACCCTTGACTGGCACCTGCAGACCCTGCTCTTTTCTCAAGCTGACTCACGCGCTGACTTTCGCATTCATTCATTTTACGCACACGCGTCTTCTTTAGGCGTCCCTTGATTGTTTTTTTTACAGAACAGTGGTATGTTTCTCATTTCAGTTTCAGAAAAGAAATTTACCGACTCATTGTGTATTGGTTTAAGGACGTCTCACCCCTAAGACATTTCAGATTATCCGTCCTACCTAATATTTAATTTAAGATATTTAATGTACTCCGTGAACTGTCCACATGAGGCAATGATGAGTTGTTTTTTTCATTTTCATCTGTTAGGAAGAAAACAAACAGGGGGGGGGGTAAAGGGTGGTCATCAAGTATTAGAAACTCTCAAATCTATTACAAATGATGATAAATAAAATAAAACTTCATGATTTGTGCCACAAATATTATTAAGAATATAATATTATGTCATGAGAGAATTCTAGAAATTAGATTTGATCATTCCCAGAATTCAAACATTTATAATTTGAATGTTTTCCTCGGGACGATTATTTACAATTACTTTCCATTAGAACCGCACTAGTGAAGTATTTCAGTATCATTTATATTTACACGTTTCGTTTATCCACCATTTCCCCCCATTATGAGCGGATAATATTAACGTGTTCTGATGAAGCTGATGTCAGATGGAATTTTTACGTTACTTAACGGAACAACAATCTTCGTAGGATTGCGAGAAAAATGAGTAAAGGAAGTTTTATATGGTTATGAGATCGTCAAACTGTTATCACCAACACGGGAAATCACACGTCTTAAGTTAAATCACGCAAATGTGGCGTGAGAGTGTAAGGATCATAATATTTTATTACCTCACCACTCATATGCACGTAGCAGAATTCTTAAGTATACTGTACGTATGCGTTAATACGAAATAAGAGGTCGCGAACGTGATATTATTTTGCGAATCGTAAACCCTTTCATTGAATGATTTCCTTTGAATTCCCCCATCTCCTCACGCAATAAAGCGTTCGTGGTCATTGTAATACTCACAGGATGTGGCAGAAGGTTACAGAAAAATCACAACTTCCTGTACGTCACTATTCGCGGTGGAACGTAAATCTTAGCAGAAGTAGGTCACATATCTGCATAAAATAATCTTATATTGAGTTTCTCACGCACGTATTTTATTATACGTTTGTTAACGAAATATCGTTTACAAGCGTATAATAAAATTAATAATAACATCGCAACAAAAAAAATAATTTTATTTCTTGCAAAGTCGTTCGAAGCTGCGATTTTGCCGTCTAATTGTGTAGATTATTTTCTACAAAACGAAATAGATTTCAAGGCTTTTTCGAAACGATCAGTTCATTATTTCCATTACCCTATAATAAAGATTTAAGGAAGAACACTTGTTAAGAAAGTAATTAAATTATTTGATACTGATAAATGACGCACAAATCTTTTCTCCTGTGGAAACAATAATTTTGCAAACCACCTCTTCGATTAATTTGGAACTACCTTTTATTTGAATTTTGTAAACATTCCTTTAGTAGAATTTGGTTCCCAATTTTTATTTAAGGGGGAAGAGTGAAAAAAGACGAATATCTTCAAAAACTAATATATAAACTCGATTGGTACAGTACTGGAAACATAAATTGATCGCGGCTGTCTGCGGCTAAGTTCAGCTTTTGCACGGCTTGGACAGCCCTTGTCATGACGAAACGTCGCAGGCGGAGCCTCACAAACCATCGTAGCCAATCTCAACGCAGGGGGGAGTGCCCTAACAAAATACGTCGTACAAAATGGCGGGCGCCGCCGGTTCAGATGTGGAAGTATTTTCAAATGAAAAATACATGAAAGAAACACTTCAATGAACATGAAAGTAAATTCATTGAAATATATATGAACTCATAGCACTTAACCACTGTTAACACAATTCTTTTTGAAGAAATTACATTGATATCAGATAAAATAACACTAATTTTAGAACAATTACGTTCTTATAGTTATTTAAATTCCAATATTCTTGTCCAAACGCAATTTATGAATTTTATCAAATGACCAGTTTACTACAGAATTTTGCGATAAGAAAAACGATTATAATTGCATATTTTCAATTGTTCATATGTATATTACATTTGCAAAAATGCAAAATACTGTCTTTCTCGAATCGTTAGGACTTCTAGGAACCATTTCAATAAAAGAAAGTAAAATTCAAAGACCAGCTGTATATTTATCATTAAAGTAACAATTAAACTAGATATTAAGCAATTAATTTGCATCTCATGTCAAAATTGTTATTTTGCTATCATCAAATCAGGGACAATTTGGGGACACTCCCCGGCAGGAATAGCGCACATTTCGTAATTGTTTATAAAATTGTTAATTGTTGCAAAATTGTTAATTCGCAGTTTTGGTTCTGGGACATCAGAAAACCCTTCCCACTTTAGAATTGCAAAAATTGGAAATTGTTTATAATTTTACAAATTTTGCAATTCTGTTTTATTCTCTCATCTCATTTCCCTTTACACAAGATGCAAAATTCCGCAATCCAACCGGAGCTATCGCCTTTCGTTTTCGAGATATGCAATTGTTTATACGATCTTAGCGTCTGATGACAACCCTCACTTGTTTCCAACCCCCAATTCATTCGATCTTGGCTGTCAAGTATAAAATTCAAATAGTTTTGCAGTGTCTTGCTTTCTGCTGATTAAATTGTATTAACGATTTGTGACTTACGACAAATCGGTGGAAATTATTGCTCATAAGCTGTTTTTTAACTTTCGATTCTTCATGTATCGTTGACACACGTTTTATTATAAATAAATTCTCTGGCAAATTTCAAAACGCTGAGACGAACTGTTATCCTGCAAACTTGAAGATTTCTTTGTGGTTGAATGCATTCTATTCAGTGGTGCAAAGTGTATGCCAATATGTTTAACGTCTAGCGAGGAAATTCATTATCAACAAATTATTTTGAAAAATGCTTTTGGACAGAGCGGTGGCATGAGAGATCATTTTCGTATTTATTCCACGAGGCAAGTTTTAGGCAGCAGATACATTCTGTGTATTAATTTTAATTTTGGTGAAATTGAATCACATGTGAATTTTCAAATACAACCATACATTTTTTTACCTGTAATGAATATATCAATAGAGAAATTCAATGATGTCTCATTGGTTAATCATTTAAAGAGTAATAATGTATATTTGACACCGGGCTTGAGCAATCCTTAACTCTAAGGCAAGCAACGCTTATCATTGGCTCTTCTAGTAATTCAAGTGGCCTAGTCTCGGAAGATTTCCCCGTTCTCCTCGCCTTAAAAGGCATAAGAGGCGGAGTCTGTAGAATGTAGCACCAATCCAATAACATTTCCCTCCCCTGAAGAATGCTTCGTTACTCCCTTTTGTAGGAACACGTTCTTGTCGTGTATTAAATTGTGAAAAATAATTTAAATTCAATATATAAGAAACGAATGAGTTTTGTTTGCATTGTAATGCTACACACATTTAAATATAGAAATAAAACATGCAACTAAACAGTATACACATGTTTTAGGAAGACGAAACTTCTTTCTTATTATAACACTAATTTGTATACTTTTCACAATTTTGAGAAGTACACCATCAATCTGATGATTTGTTCTGTAATAATCGATCTTATACCTAATTGACATGTAATGGTAGAAATTTCTAATGTCTGGTATGGGAAATTAAGCATGAGCTCAGTTAATTTTAATGAGAGAGCAATTTTGTGATGAAAATATTTTTTAATGCATATATTCCAAATCCATATACTTCCTTACATTAATTAACGTTGTTTCCATTTCCATTGAAGGCAAGGACATAACATCCCTCACGCGCCTATGTTTTGAAATGACTCTCAGAGAGGTCACTTGCTCTAGTCGCCGTGTTATTGAATTGAACTCTTGAAATGTTCTGTTCATACAGTAGTTCCCGAAACACGTAGTCACACCCTACTTTCAAACATTAGTAGATACCGCGGACTGTGAGACAGCACGTTAAGTTCGAAACAAACTTTATTCTCGTTCATGAGCGTGTGTTAATCTGTCCAACTTTTTTTGTGTCGGAGGGGCTGTGATTCTTGGGGAGATAATAGTGTAGTGGACACGGAAACCACTCTCTGCACCTAAGCGAGTTCGTTTCCTAGTGTGGACAAAACTTTTGGGGATTGGAAACCTTTCTGCGGACTTCATGAATTATTATAATACTGCGATACCAAATAGTGCGTCCTATTATCATTATAGTTTTAATTCAATTTTTGTCTTTCATTTTGTTTGCATTTTAATCAGTTTTCTGTTTCTTATATAATTTTGTTAATGTATTTTAGAAATGGGGTTTAACTGATGCCAATGTTATTCTTGATTTAAGCTAGATTGCTGTTTCCAAGTACTCGCGGTTCAAGTCACGTCTTATTGCGATCGGTGAGCTGAAGAATACCTGCATTAAGAGTGGACTGACAATATCCCAAACTTCAGAAAAAAAATTTCAGAATCTCGAAGGGAATATTGATGACTAAAATAAAAGATTGTAAAATGTCGCGATCGTAATAGTTGTGACTGTCAATCAAATAATATCCTAGCAGAATCTATAGCAAGGGCGGTCAGTTTTGCCCTCATGGGCATTCGTGTTCCTATTTATGCCTCGCGGGTGCTGCCACTCAAAATCGTCACTGCAGCGGGCAACGAAAGAAATGTGAGCGCGGAAACATTCCTGGGAGGTGGGTAACTTAATTACAAAAGAGAACAATGTTTTCATGAAGTTTTTATTAAATAAAACATAACTGTTGTAAAAAGCGCTTATTTATTGGAAAATAGAAAAATTCGTAATGAAAATTTTCTGAGAAATAGAATTATACAGAGTCCCACCAACTATGGGCCACCTCATAACTTCTAAACGGTTCCCGATATCGAAATGCAGTTTTCGCTTAACAATGCGGAATCATGAGGGAAGTAACGTGCGGTAGAGATATAATTCGAAATATTTTTAGTTTTCGAAAAAATTAATTATCTTTGATTTTTTAAATGGGACCATATATTTTTTTCACTAGCTATAGATAATCATAAATAGACGAATGCATTGATGTAACATACGTTAATATTTTGATAGTATATTGAGTATAAAATTATGCTTTCAGACATATGATTTTGAACTAAATGTACGAGATTTCCTGTTAGCAACCGTTGCCATTGTCGCATTAGGGGAAGATTGCCTTCGCGGCGCCGGCACTTTTGCGAGAACAGGGGAAAGGTCGCGAAGGACACTTTCCCCAAAAACGACAGTGTCGACGGCTGCAAGAAGAAAAATTGCACGTATAATTTCAAATCTCAAGTCTCATAATATAAATATATAAAAACGGGTTTATAAGTTTATATTATTATTGGTTTTTTACATCACTACCAATGCATGAACTATTTTTTTTATTTCATCGCAAAATATCAAAAAATACTAATACAGCCTTACCAATTTGTTTGAATTCATGTAATTCTGCAATTACAAAGTTTAAAAAATTAAAGACTATTGAAATATTTTATTGAAGTTTCTCAAGAAAATGTTTCAGTCTATCAGAACGGAGATGGGGAGGTACGCTTTCTCTAGTTGTAAATTGGGAGTCAGAAAATAAACAGACGCAGAATATTGCCTGGGAAGTGGGAAAATGAATATTACGCAACACTGTCGCTTAATGTCATCATTTGACGACTTTCCTGCTATCGAAACATCAAAATATTTTAGAAGATAACATTATTATTCAGCTTCATTTGTTAGCATAAACTACTCGATAAATGGATTAAGACGTACTTTTTTCGTTGGGACTCATCAGGGCTCTAACTTATCGCACGGTAAAGAAGTTATTTCGCTCAATGAAAGTAAGTTAAAATTAATAGTTTTTTACGAACGTTATTCTGGTGTTTCCATCACCAAACAATTGTAATATCAAAAACTAGACTATTACCATGCATGCCGCCATTAGTTTTTATTAATCAAAATTTCAAAAAAACCTACTGCTAGCACTTCGGTTAGAACATTATAATATGTAATTTCAGTACATTGTCCATAATCATTACACTACGCAAAATTGTGTGGAGTGGATAGTTAACGTCAGAAAATAACTCCAGTTACTTGTATTGATATACAGGACTGTTTGGTTAACTGGGCCAGATATACTTTTATTTATTTTTTTTTTTGCATTTGTTCATCTTAAGTTAGCCAAACTTATTATATAATAATATGAATTTAATATAAGAAACAGTAATACAAATTATTAATTTTCGAGTTTTAGCAAATTTCGTGGGATGCAGAAACGTAGACGAAAAAATGATTCACTTAACTGCAGTATGGGATTAACTGATGCTCTTATTGAGGTGAAGTGAATTATTAAGAGCATGCTGAACACAGTTATACGAGTATATTATAAATAGGAGACAGATTTTAATGAAATATCACTTTTACTTTCTTGCATACCTACGTATATACGGAGTAATATACGTAATGTAGAGAAAGTTATGTAATGCTGCGCGAAAAAACGGTGGATTTTCGGCAGAAAAAAATTCATTGCCGGATCCTGATAACGAAAAAGTGGATAAATGCAGTTCCTAAATTAAGAGAAAAAAGTCCTATAATATGTGATGTAGCCAGAATTTCTATTTTGTTGGTCTTTGATACCGAAAACTCAATTCCAAGCGAAACGCCCGCCGTCTGTCCGTCTGTGAACACTACTAGCGCTTAAACCATGCGTAGGATTTTTTTCAAATTGAAGAAACATCTATCTATCTAGTTGAAGCTTTGACATTTTGAAAACCATTATTTAAAACTTGGAGGCTTTTAGATCAAGCCCCACGGCCATTCTCGAAATTTTCTCAAAAGTTTTGTTCAAAATTTTTTCTTTAAATTTATTGTAATAACAGAGCAAAATACACTTATAAAAGTGGCATAGGTTCTATTTTCACGGTTAACAGGATTTTCAAAAATTGCAAAAGTTTGAATTTTTCTAGCGTCTTCCCACAACTGAAAAAATTGCAAATTTTTTTGCGAAAATTGACCAATTGAATAACAAAAAATTAAACTAATGTTAAAACGATAATAATATAGAAGATGTAGCATTACAATACTATGAAAATCGAGAACAGTACACTGATTTTTGGAAGGTTTAGATACCTGTAAATGCCTTTTATCCAAAACCACAAATTTTTGGAATTGATCACTTTTATCAATAATCCTGCGATATTTAAGAAGCTATTTAAACAGTAAAAATAAAAAAAAATGCCTTTACATATTTATGGGCTTTAAGAGTGTAATACAAATTTATTGGGGATCCTATTGTATTTTATTTCAATTATCTATGTCCCCGTCTGAAGTTGGGACTCATGGCAGTTGCTTAGGCCAAAGGACGGCCTTGCGAACAACTAGAAAACTCTAGCAGAAACTTCTACGAATCTAATACGAACGATATGGTAGAAAGAATAAAGATATCAAGTTTAGAAATTAAGAATACTCTTCTTATTCCCTTATATTACAATAGTTCAAAATGTTAGCAACTCCCTTATATTTGGAAACAAAATAAAATGGCCGTTTTTGTAAGCTTAAAAAGTCTTCGTACACACCTGTTGAACAAAACATATTACGTTATTTAATACTGGGTATGAATTCCATTTGCTTTTATTATTGTCTCTAGTCTTTGCAACATAGATTTCAGCAACGTTGCCGTAGTCGCAGGCTCAATTAAACTTCGGTCTCTCAGCCCTCTCATGTTAAATATTTTTTCATTAGACAAACTGTATTTTCTATTTTCAATCCCATAACTGACCACATATGACCTACGGGGTCATATGTGATCAGTGAATGTTAGGGAATTTAAGACGTGAATGAATTTGCTTTCTTAGTGTTTTAAGGTAGCTATGATATAGTGGCGCCTCTAGGGTGACCAGATTAGTAACCAGGGAGGGCACCAAATATAAGAATATTTACCGCTTAAATGTCCGACCTATTTTCATTACTGGACATTTGATTGATGCACAAGTCTGGTCTAAGGGATCCCAATTCTTTTGTTAATATTCTGTCCTCATAATTCAAGTTTCTGTTGGGTAAATATATTACTTTATTCATGTTAAAAATGGATGACGATATTCATATTGTTTTGTGAAATTTTTAATATAAATCACGTTTACGAATTCTCGTACAGATCAAAATACAAGCAATTTCGCACAGAAGCATTGAGGAACAGATTTTTTAAACACCGTGCTAACATACGTTCCTAACGTGTTTGCAAATATCAAAATTCAGGCAGACACATGGCGCGGTCGCACATGATTTGTGACCGACGAGTGCAATAAGCGCATATAATTCCCTCTCACTTTCTTCCCTACAATGAAGAAACCATCCTCGTGTTAAAGGGCCAAGCGGCGGCCACAGGCCTCCTGTGTTCAATGCCCTGTTGCCAAATCCTGAGCTGTTGCCACTTGCTCGGTTATCGCTTCCCAGCTAGGATAACAAAAATTACACTGCTGGCTTGAATAGCCGTTACAGCTTTCTTTCGGAAAATAAGGGTTTCAGTGCAGCTGGTAATTAGTCGATTCTCAAAAATATTTAATTGAAAAAAGCACCTACCATTGCCGCAGTTATTCACTTTCTATTCATCTGATTACCAATACAAACAAGAAAAAAACGGTCTTATTTTCTTGTTTTATTGGTAACGGTTACGTAATATAATACAACTTTTACACTACTAACACTTCATTCTTCTAATAAACCTTAAGGAAACGACAGAGACACGGCTGAGAGACAAAAATATATATAATTATTGAAAAGCAAAACGATATATAAAATTCCAAGTCTACAACTGATTTCAAAGTCATTTGTCAGATACATACTCTAATGTACAGAATAAAAAATGAGTAGTGCAGGCTAGGATTTGAACCCGAGATCTTCAGAACAAGATGAAGCCACCCAACCAAATACGCTACGATATTGTCCTTGGGCAGGTCACTTATGTAGTGTTTTGAATATTACAATGTTCTTGATGCCAGAAAATTCTTTCGAAAAATCGCAAAAGCTACTGTTTATTTCAGACAAAATTCTAAATAAAACGTATTTTAAAATTTAGTATTTAAAACGATTGCACTTGGAAATAAATCTCCAGCATGTGTATTGGTGGTGTTCGAAAACATATATATTGTCACTATATAACTCAAACTTTTGCGAAAAACACTCATATTTTAAGAAACGTGCACATGAGATGATTTGAAAGACTAATAATGAAGAGCAGATTACATTAAGGAAGAAATATGTATAATTATCTTTCGTCTAACGCAGTGTATTCTTCAGACAACGTTCACAGAAGTAACGAATAGTACACAGAAAACTGCCAGAATAGCAAGCATTCGTTTCGGTACATTTTTCAGTTTTAGAGGAATATCATTTTGTCACTCAATAGATCTTCATTGTATTAATTGTAATAATTAATTAATTGTATTGTAATAATTTTTTCAAATATACAATTTGTCCGATTTGTTACACACGATTCAAGCAGGAATCTTTAAGTTAAATTTACTATGCGCACGAATGAAACAATTGAATATTTGTAATATTGAAAAATTAAAACTTTGTATGGAAAAAGACTTATAATGTTTTTAAGAACACGTTGCAAAGGTTGCGATAGCTTAGTGGCATCGTTACAGTTTTCCCTGTAACGTTACTGACCGCGAGGCCCTAGAGTTCGAGTTCCGACGTTGGCGGATGTTCGACTGTGGTTACATATGTAGGTCGAAATACTTTGGAGCCGCTTTTAAGAAAAGTTTGAAAATGCTTCCCAGGGGCTTCAACTAAATTACCCCAAAATTCAAAGAATTATTTTCAAAATTGCAGGGCCTCGTTTCGGGCCAGATCGTTAATGGAAAATTAGTTTTGACAAAAATTCTACGAATAGTTTACACACTAGTGTTCACAGAGAAACAGACAGACAGACCAGTGGACACATGGACGGAGAGACGTACGTTTTGATATAATAACAACACTCTCTTGGTAACTTAAGACCCCAAAACGTGTAATTCCATTAAATTCTCGACATCGATTTACTGCAACATTACATACATACCTCTCTAAATATTACTTTTGTTACTCTGAATGTTTACGAGGAAGTAAAAATAAATATATAAATAAATACACTTTCACACACCACAGAGTAGGTTACACGCAAAAAAGAATAATTACAGAGCCCGAATTCCTGCCCGTGAGAATGCAGTTCTAATGTTATTACATAAACAGGGGGTCCCACCAACTATGGATAACCCCCACAACTTCTAAACGGTTCAGGATATCGAAATGAAGTGTTTGCTGAATAATGCGGAATCATGGGGCAAGTAAGGAGCCGTAGATAAATTATCTATAATATTTTTAATTTTCGAGAAATATAATCATCTTCGATTTTTTAAATGGAACTATATATTTTTATCACCAGCAATGGATAGACCATGAAAAGAGGATTAAAATGATGTATCATTTGCTAATATTTTGATAGTAACTTGAGTATAAAATTAGGCTTTCTGACATGTGATTTTGAATTAAACTGGTAATCGTTGCAACTCTAGCTTTTGGGGAAGGTGGCCATCACGACGTCCAGACTGTTGCGTCTTGACTGAGAGGGGTGGCAGTGGGGGATAAGAGGCATAACTACAGTAATTCTTAGTGATGGCACAGACATCACACTAAGAAATACCAATTTTGACAATCAGAATGGGAGACATTTTCCATTTATTTATTTGGATTTAACTTGCCTTCTACTGAACTTTCAAAACATTGATCGTTCCAAAGAACGATATAAAAAGTTGGTAGCGTAAAGATGTTAATAATAATAAATATCATTTTCAAACTGAATAAGAAGCCAACCACCGTCTCTTCGTTGGTAAATGTCATTTTTAATTAAAATGATCACTCGTCCACTTTGCAACCATACGACTGCTATTCTTGAATGGAAAAGAAAACTGTACACTTCCGTCTTCTGCATTTTCAAGTTTGAGGCAGCACTTGGCGCTATGAAATGAGAAACTCTCTAATCAGAATGAACAGTAGCGAATGCAGATATGCATTTTTGTTAAAGTTTGGTAGTTACACTGATAGAACTGTCAAGAGTATTTCAAGTTTTTTATTACTTTGTTCTTCTGGTAGTACGTGTTTAAATAGGAAGTTAAATTACTGTGAATAATAAGAGAAAATGTCTACCTATCTATTATTTGATGAATTAATCAAGATATTACAATGAAAATCTTTAAGAATTCATTCGCTTCCCATATATTAAAGTGATAGCTTGTTTCTGCACTGAGTTCGAGTTTTGTAAATTTAGAAATGACCTTTATAATAATAATAATAATAATAATAATAGTAATAATAATAATAATAATAATAATAATAATAATAATAATTATTATTATTATTATTATTATTATTAATTTTATTATTATTATTATCGTTTTCGCTACAATATTTTTATTTCGTTCTTTTCGATTATCGTTGATTTGGAATTTCAGAAGAAGAAAAGTTCAACTCAGATCAACAACTGGGAAAAAATTCTCATTCAGATCGTTAAAATTGATGTTTGTTCATATGTTTTTCATGTCAAGATCATGAATTGCTGCAATTACACCCTCATCCTACACGGCCATCTCTCTCACACTCCTCTCTTCACAAAACAGTATCAACGTCGCGAAGGCCACCTTCCCAAAACGGCGACTGTTGCAAAGGCTACCCGTTTACTTGAAAATCTGATGCCAAAAAATCTAATTTTATACTCAAATTACTCTTAAAATACTAACATATGATAAATCATTTTATTCCAATATTCATCATGATAACATTGCTGATGAAAAAATATATAGTTCAATTTAAAAAATCAGACATGATTACATTTCTCGAAAACTAAAACTATTATAGAGAATTCCTCAACCAGCATGTTTCCTGCCCCAAGATTTTGCATTGTTCAGAGAAAACTGCAACTCAATACCCTGAACCGTTTAGAAGTTATGGGGGTGGTCCATATTTGGTGGGACACCCGGTATCATATAAACATGAGAAACCCTATGTAACTTGATCGATGATAAATGAAAGTGATTGCTGTATACTAAGCGAATGAATAGGGATGACTAAATACGTCTCGTAGTGGAAACCTCGAAATGTTTACTTTTCATAGCGTCAACTTCGGGTAGCTATATTTTCTTAATTAAACCCCAAAATAGCCAAGCAATTATTTCAAATTAAATAAAACTACAATTTTATTGACAATAATACTAACCTGATATGACTTTCTACAAACAATTATAAGGAGATGTGAACTTCTTCATCCTAAATTTTCATCCTAAATCGTTACTTTTAATTTTAACGATTATGTTAATGTTTGCTACTCAGAGACACGGAGCACGCTCGAAAGAACACAATAAGTAAACGAAATTGAGGATATTATGATTATTATGTCATAGTAGCTTCATTGTTGAAATGACGACTGATTCTTTCATATGAGATTTTCTGTGTTTCATGAAGATGACCTCGGCGTATACGTATTTCGAAGACGTGTAAGCTTCCATGATTTTGACGCGATAAGCGATGACCTCAAACAATCCACTTCGATTCAGAGGGTAGTGTCAAAAATCATTGGCGTGTTAGTGTCGAATGGAAAAGAATGCGTCTAGGAATTGTTCTGAACTTGGAATAATTGAATTTTAAAAACAGGTTTATTTGCAAACTTTGCACCTTCATTGAAATTTACTTAACTGCATACGTAAGTTCACATTCCTTCAATTACAAATGTCCATAAATAAACATATGTCAATACAATATTATAATAGTATTATTACTTTTTCGCATATTCCATGCTGATGCTATATGCTTCTAAAGGCAGCAGACTTACTGGTTAGAATGAAATTGTGAATGTTATAACAATGTATTTCATATTTGGATCGTGTGAATACTGAGGAGCCGGAAGCTTTAATGTCTGTATTTATATGTCAAGACAATTAATGCAAAATTATTGTTTTCTTGTATATTTAATTTGAAAAATTTTCCACAATTTTATATGTAAAGAATTGGCTTCCTAAGAAGGTGGATAAAGGCTTTCTCGAGGGAAAGCGAGTGTTACGATTTACGCTTACAAGCTCAGCCTATTTCGCCTTGAAGCGTGTGGAGGAAGGACGCAATTTTCACCGGGAGGTATTTCTGGAAGCCAATATATGACTCTTTCTTGCTCCCAAGTTGAAGATTGTTCGATAGCCGACTCGAGTAGTATTTTAAAATTTATGCTGTAATTGTTAAACAAATGGAACTTAAAGTATTTAGAATAAAATGAAAAATTAAGGAGCTGAAAACCAGGAATATCTAACCAGCGACAATTTTCGTGGCAATTAATGTTGTGGCCGCTTGTCCTCTCCACCCCGTTAGGAACTTCAAATGTATTTGCCGGAGAAACTTAGCGAGCCGTTGCAAAACGGCTTGTAGAAAAGCTTAACGCGGGAACTGCCAAAAAAATAGTTGTCATGACATGCTAATTTCTTATAAACAATTACGTATCTCGAAAACGAAAGGAAGCGCTAATAGGATTGCGGAATTTTACATCTCGTTTAAAGGCAATTTTAAAAAAGCAATACTTTTTTGTAAAATTTATAAACAATTTCCAAATTTTGCAATTCTAAAGTGGGAAGGGTTTTCTGATGTCCCAGAACCAAAAACTGCGAATTAACAATTTTGCAACCATTAACAATTTTATAAACAATTACGAAATGTGCGCTATTCCTGCCGGGGAGTGTCCCCAAATTGCCCTTAATTTGATGATAGCAAAATAACAATTTTGACATGAGATGCAAATTAATTGCTTAATATCTAGTTTAATTGTTACTTTAATGATAAATATACAGCTGGTCTTTGAATTTTACTTTATTTTATTGAAATGGTTCCCTAGAAGTCCTAACGATTCGAGAAAGACAGTATTTTGCATTTTTGCAAATGTAATATACATATGAACAATTGAAAATATGCAATTATAATCGTTTTTCTTATCACAAAATTCTGTAGTAAACTGGTCATTTGATAAAGTTCATAAATTGCGTTTGGACAAGAATATTGGAATTTAAATATCTATAAGAACGTAATTGTTCTAAAATTAGTGTTATTTTATCTGATATCAATGTAATTTCTTAAAAAAAATTGTGTTAACAGTGGTTAAGTGCTATGAGTTCATATATATTTCAATGAATTTATTTTCATGTTCATTGAAGTGTTTCTTTCATGTATTTTTCATTTGAAAATACTTCCACATCTGAACTGGCGGCGCCCGCCATTTTGTACGACGTAATTTTGTTAGGGCACTCCCCCCTGCGTTTAGATTGGCTACGATGGTTTGTGAGGCTCCGCCTGCGACGTTTCGTCATGACAAGGGCTGTCCAAGCCGTGCAAAAGCTGAACTTAGCCGCAGACGGCCGCGATCAATTTATGTTTCCAGTACTGTACAACACTGCATCCCTTGTTATATCGCAATGATTATTTGGAATCATCGAAAGTCCAATTCATTCGCGAAGCGCGTACCCAAACGGCATTCTAAATGTTTTCTACGCTTGGTAACAAATAAAATACTACTGAAACTGCCTTTTCAATCAGGTGTTTTCCCGCCAAATCCTTTTTAACATGTTTTGTTTTTGTTGTTTCTTTAAAACAGTCAGGAAAGTAGATATTGACATTTTGTAGTGACGCGGGAAGAAACCATGCATCAGAGTCCTTTTTGAAATGATTTTCAATCATTTAAATTCAATTACATTATTAGTTGCACAAGTACATTACAATACAATCTATTTCAAAGAATGAAAAAAACGAAAAAACGCCATAAGAAACTAAAATTATATCAAATCAAAACAATAGAACTGGACCTTTTCTCGGGTATGTAACTACGAATACAATTACGTGGAAATGGAAAATGGTCAATTGCAGGTCATAAGCCTTCAATTACTTCAGTGAACTCTGTTCGAAAGGCGGAATTTCTCGGTCGTATGTCATGACGCTTAACGATGTCTTAAGGGAGAAACCAGAGTTTAATACTTTTTTCTCTTGATTATCCGCCTCAGTGCATTGGTTAAACGGTGTCCGGTTATAGTAGAGGAAGCAGCCTTCTTTCTCTCCACAATTAACAGCAATCTCAATTACGTATGCAGCAAACGTCTTGCAACTTGTTCCTGGCTCTTCTACCAAAGAGTTCGTACTGTAAGTCCGAGTAGTATATTTTTATGAACCCTTCGTAATTAGACATATTTCTCAAAATTGGGCACACAGTTACTTTCATTTCCACTTAGCAAAATTAAATTTTAGCTATCCCGCATTTCCGGTAGAGTGAAATCTCTTCATTTATTTGGGCAAATATTTTATAAGCCTCTGTCAAATCTGTATGATTATCCAGATAAAATATGAAATAGTTACAAGAGACATTCCATTTAATTAGTTTTTTAGCCAGATTTGGATTTTAAAATGCTTCAGTCTAATCGCCCGATGTTATTCCAGTGAAACGAGAAGGAAATCAAAAATATTTGCAATGAAAATCCTGTTGTGATTTCTTAATTTCTCTTGTACAATGTACCTAGAATTTAAAAAAAAGTATTGTACAGCTGCGGCAATAACAGCAATTATTTGACACAAAAACTCGTTTTGCAGGCCCCAGATACCAAAAAAGTAGATTAATCATTTTCCAAAATGCACGGATAGTGCTTCTTAACGGATAGTCCTTAAGGCTCTGAAAAACATGATGTAAGTTCAATTTTGTTGTATTCTTTTGATTTTTTAAAAATTACACAAATTTAATTTTCTTAAATAATTTTGTTTCATATTAAACATACGAGTATAATTTAATCTCTTCGTTACACACATAAGTCACGTATATTTACATTATAGATGATTTCATTATTTAATACATTTGTAAACTCTGAAACTTGAGAGTATCTATAATAATGGTTTTGACTAAATGGAAACTAAAAATGGTGTATGTTGAAAACGTTCAAATCAAATTATTTTCTAATGTGTTTGCAAATTTTTTCTTGGAAATCTCCATTTTTGAACAGAATTCAATTCTCTATGATATTCCGAAAACCTGATTTCGATCAAAATATTTGGGGCCCGAAAAACGGAAAAATCCGGAAAAACGTGTATTTAATCAAGCATATTACAAAAATATCAGTTATTTATTGTTATATGAATAACACTAAGAATATCAATAAATAGTGTTTTAACTGTTTTTTTTAAACTATTGTCTTGTAATGTTTTATGGAAAAGTTGGAAATATTAGTAAGCAAAAGTTTTATCTTTGTCTTCACATGTTTATGAATTGGCAGTTGGAATGCCTAGAAATTGCTTACCATGCCAGAGAAGGATTTTCGATAAACTATATATTGTATGTATTTTGACGAGATGAAATAGACGAAATATATGAGAATGGCAGTCATTGCAGA
>BLKR01008434.1:0-19673 GCA_011170035.1 Teleogryllus occipitalis
TAGAATTCTCCTCCAGGCAGCGGTCGAATTCGGCTTAGCTATCAAGCTGTCGAAAATCCTACCAACCGTCGGGACTCAAACCATAAGATCCCTAGGATCCCCCCGGTGAGAGACACCACAGCGACATCAGTTGATTCACCGAATCACAGCCCCACCCACCTGGTCCTCGCGCAGCTTCCGCGCGTCGCGCGACTTCTTGGCAGCCTGGTTGTTGCGCTTGCGGCGCTCGTAGTACTTCTCGTCCTTCTGGTCGTCGGGGATGGGCTTCTTCTCGCCGCGCGGGCGCTTGGCGGCGGCGGCGGCCGCGGCGGCGGCGGCGGCCGCCATCGACGGCGGCACCAGGCCCCCGGAGGCGGCGGCGGCGGCCGCGGCGGCGGCGCCCAGCGCGCGGCTCAGCAGCGGGTCTGAGGGGCCAGAGGGCACAGCGCGCGATCAAGCACCGCCTCGGCGCGGAGAGACTGTTCTAAGAAGCAGGGTTTCCCGTTGTGGTCGTGTAAAAGGGTGATAAGCAACAGGATAAGCAACAGAAAAATGAGCTTCAAGCCATTTAAAAAAAATTAAAACTAACATCAGCTCTCCTTCTTTCTTCTTTCCATTTGCGATGCAAGTGAAAAAATTCGTTCACAAATTGTGGATGAAAATTTTTTGAGCGTGTCTTTCTTTATTTTAGTCGCTGGACATACTATCGTGCGTGCATGTGTCAGCTAAAAACAAAGATATTCATGTTTTCTATTCTAAATTTAACATTAAACAATACACCTTGTCATAGAGAGACTATTCTAAGAAGCAAGGTTTTCGATCGTGTTCGTGTAAAGGGGAGGACTCTTGATAAGCAACAGAAAAATGAGCTTCAACACATTTTTTTTAAATTAAAACTAACATCAGCTCTCTTTTCTTCTCTCCATTTGCGATGCAAGTGAAGAGATTCGTTCACAAAGTGCGGATGAAGATAGTTCGAGAGTCTCTTTCTTTATTTTAGTCACTAGACATACTACCATGCTTGCGTGTGTCAGCTTTCAGAAAAAAGATATTCATGTTTTCTATTCTAAATTTAACATTAAACGATACAGCTTGGCTTGGAGAGATTATTATTAGAAACAGGGTTTCCGATCGTGTTTATGTAAAATGGAGGCCTCTCGATGAGCAACAAAAATATGAGCTTCTTTCAATTTTCATACACATTTCTTTTAATTAAAACTAACATCAGTTCTCCTTGTTTCTTCTCTTCATTTGCGATGCAAGTGAAAAGATTCGTTCACAATATGCAGATAAAGATGGTTTGAGCGTCTCTTTTTTTATTTTAGTCGCTAGAAACAATCTCACGCATGCGTGTGTCATGTGTGTGTGTGTGTCAGCTTTCAGAAAAAGGATATTCATGTTTTCGATTCTAAATTAAACATTAAATGATACAATGCAGAAGACGATAGTCTTGTGATAAAATAAATCACAACAAATGTGAAAAAATTACTATAAGGAGGACATTTAAAATACAAAGGAGGACGAGAGGACAACTGACGTCAAAGAAAGACTGTCCTCTCAAGTGGGGAGGATGGTTGGCAACCCTACTAAGAAAGGACCGCTTTGTCAGCTGCTGCTTGGCAACTGCTGGCAAAAACCAGCAGATTATGTTCATGCGCTCAATTCGTCAGTTTGTTCGATAGCAGTTGTCTCATTTGCAAGTGGCTTCGACACAACCTCTTGCAAAGGCATTGTCCGATATGATTTTTATGTTTTCCGACCTGTCTCACTGGTTCCTTCTTACAGTAATTTCTCTATACTTTGCCTCCCTGCACTACAGTACAGGGAGAAAAGTATTGGAATCACCTCAACAATACGGTTTCCGGAGGCAAAATTCGTGTTTAAGGTTCTTTTGAGCCGTAACGTCGCGCAAATGATAGGATTTAAGATATATTAGTTCAACTTTATTCAATCTTATTGAATTTTATTCAATTATTAACATCAACATTAGGGATTAAACGAAGCGGTTTGTCCTGGACTTAATCATTTTAATGCTAGATTTAAAACTGGTCTCCCACATTTTATTGTACGACCCATGTTGCGTCTAGACCGACTAGTGCTGTTTCGAAGATGGTTGAGATTTGTGGAGGTGGGGAGGAGGCACATCCAATTTTCTACCTGACAACCAATGGTTCAAGTATGTATCACACATAATCAGTTATATTAAAAGCTTTTGAGCTCAGACTTGATGAATACGTCAAGAGAAAGTCCTAGTTGAAATACTTTGAAGATCATCAGGATATTATAACATTACATTATTAAACAGAGGACATTACGTGTAGCTTTTGTAATTTTAGATAGGTTCAAAGAATGTAGCTTGCTCTCAAAAAACACTGAAAATATTACAACTATTCAAGTGTGTATTTAACTTAAGATGTTTTAATTTAATGTATAAAAGGCAATAATTTATTATATATTATGTAACTTTTCAATCAAACGTATGTATGGAAGTAAATTTAATACTATAAAATCAAGATAGCATTTGATATGAAAATAAATTGTTTGCCTTTAAATCGAAAATTCATGTAGAGTATAACCACAAACTAACTAAGAGTATTGAAGCAGAAAAAGTGTTTGCGAAGAATGTAATGAGAAATGACGCTGAGGCAGGAACATGGTTCGTCAAAAATATAATAGCAAAATGCGTATTACGTTTTGTTTATATCATTAACTATATTATCCAAATTCTAATTCTTTGAGAAGATGTTGCTGTTCATTTCAATATATTTTCCTGAATATTAATAAAATTTCTTATTCAATTTCTAAATCGTGGCTAAATATAGTTCTCTCGTCTTATTTTTAGGAAGGCTTTCATCTTTACGCTTTAATGATTAAATTTGGTACTGGAAATACGACCCCAACATACAGTATTTCATTTCATTTGTCTCAAAACACTACCTTTTTATTATCATTACTGTCTTCTATGCGTCTCCCCAACGTCTTATAACTTTTCGTTCAAGTAGTGTCTAACGATTGCGGTCAGCGCCTAACATGAGAAGTCGCATAGGCAACACGTTCTGCTTTAATACATAAATGTATAGCGGGTTGCGGTCTGGTCGATGGCAGGGGCAGGGCGCTCACTCACTGGGCTTGACATCCGGCGTGAAGGGCAGCAGCGGCGGGTAGGGCGGGAAGGCGCCCAACAGGCCGGGCGGCACGAAGGGCGGCAAGGCGAAGGGCGCCAGCGACGCGCCGGGCGACGCGGCGGCGGCGACGGAGGCGGCGTCCGCGGCGGCGGCGCCGCCGAGGGTGTTGGGCGGGCCGAAGTCATCGGACGGCGCGCGCGGGGGAAGCAGAGGCGGGTAGGCGTGGCCGCTGGCATCGCCTGCGCGACAAAGCAACCAACCACTCAGTCGCTGACACTGAATGAATTCATCACAAATGTTAAGGACGCAAGAATGAATTCGCTGAATAAGACGTCATCACAAGAGAAAGTCTATGTAATCACTTGGGACATTGTTTCCCTTTCTGCATATCAAAAATCTATTTTCTCCACTCCAACATTGTGTATTATTTCAAACGAAATAAATCTATTCAAATTTTAAGAAATTCACTTATTTCATATACCAGAAATTCATGTAATCTTTCACGTGAAATTCTGGAATAGAATATCTTTATTTAGTATAGTTTAAGAATTAATGAATAAAACAGTATCGCTCTTCTGTAGTCTTGCTGCGGAACCAGCTGCAAACCATTGCCCATATTCCATGTATTAATAGTTTTGATATGAATTATCGTATCTGATATAATGATTACTCTAAGTTATTCGAAAATACCTATGCTCTTATGCAGCCATGAATGATGGATTATATTTTGCCTTCAGATTTAAAACTATGTTTGCGTGATAGAGAATTTCAGAGTAAATATGTAAATTACTTAATTGTAATTTTAAGGAAATAAATCTGAGGAAGTAAAACGTGGTCGTGGACATTTTTTCTTCTGTAATTCCCATTCCGAAGTTTCCATTCTGTGGTTAATTCGCAGAATGAATTATATCCACGCATCTACTTGTATTACACATTCTTTTCTCTAATTATGAATTCCAAAATAACAATCATCCTTGCATTTGTGTTCTTTGAACTTTCCTTTCTGTTGACTTAGTCATTAGCAGTAAAAAATACAATGGTAAGCCACTAGTAAATATTTTGGAATTTGATAGATGAAAAGGTAAAAAAGCATTCTCCTTTGAGTGAAAATGAGTACTGCTGGACAGAAGGATATATAAAGAGTGTATTTATTTTGTGAATGTGCGAATATGTATTGTTTCCTATTGACATAACTTTCCTGAAACACAAAAAACAAATAAATATTACTCAAAAGCCACCTCGTAGTGCATATAATTTACTGATATCACACATTATTTACTACTTTTATACTACCCTATATTCAAAAAACAACAGCTCGATATAATACTAACGAATGTAATAAGCGAAGTTTTTCAAAACTTTTTATGTCGATATTGAACGTAACAGAGTACCCTTCAGAGCATGAGCGCGATTTTGTCTGATTACGTTGAAGTTGTAGTGCAAGCGCTCGACACCAGATGTCTGCAGCGCTCAAGCCGCCCGTCGCTCTGTCGGACAATCCTCTCTTCACAAGACATGATTCTGTTCAACTTTTCATACCTAGATAGCGCGAGTAGGGTAATAATTATTAAAATAAACCTCTACTTGCAATCATACCTTAAATCATAATTATGCTTTGGCAAACTTTGCTCTAATTCTAAAACACACGACATGATTCTGTTTATATTTTCGTTCCTAGGTATCGCGAGTAGGGTAATAATCGTTCAAGTAAACCTCTATAAGCAATCATTTTTAACTCATAATTATGCTTTGGCAAACTTTGCTCCTATTCTAAAAACCATGACGTGATTTCGTTCATCTTTTTGTTCCTAGGTAGCGCAAGTATGGTAATAATCGTTAAAATAAACCTCTATAAACAATCATATCTTAACACATAATATTGCTTTGGCAAATCCTGTCTCCCAGTCTAAACCACATGGCATGATTCTATTAATAATTTTGTTCCTAAGTAGCGCGTGTAAGGTAATAATCGTTAAAATAAACCTCTACAAGCAATCATATCTTAATTCGTAGTTATGCTTTGGCAAACTTTCTTCTTATTCTAAAACACGTGACATGATTCTGTTCATCTTTTCTTTCCTAGGTAGCGCGGATAGAAATATTATCGTTAAAATAAACCTCTAATATCAATCATGTCTTAACTCACAAAGGCTTTGGGAAACCTCCACTTCTTGCTTTAAAACACATAAAATCATTAGTTATCCCAAAGTTAATATTTACATAACCTACATGTAATTAAGAACATTCAAGAAAGTTTTATTACGGTCATAACTGTGTTATATAAACTTAATTCAATTGACATAATAGCCTCAATGAAACAATTATGAGTTATTAGTTTCATTAGTATACTATTTGCATTTTCAAAGGAAAAAATAAATATTTGGTTACAATAAAAATAAATTTCATTGTTTTTGTTGAAGTATTTAGTTTTATAGTATTCATTGTATTTAAAATTTTGTAATATTAAAATTGAATAGTCAAATTTTCGAACACACGGAGACTAAAAAATATATCCTGCAAAGTAACCAAAAACTTATTTAATTTGTTATTTTCATAGATTATCTGATAATATCTGTGTGACCACATACATTTATGTTTGCATATTTACTTTCAAAATATACCTGAAAATATGTAATTCAATCGTGTTTAGTCAATAAATATCGTGTAGAACCTTGTGCCTGATACCTTTGAAAATTCCAATACTAACGAAATATGACTTGTATATACCAGGGTTTCTAAATATACTGTTTATTAATTCTCCTATCTTGCAAAAAAATTGTACTTCTCAAAAATTTCTGTTTCCTCACTCAGAATTTGTTTCAAAGTGCCCTCTATATCATCACATCTCAAACTCATGGAGAAAACCTATTAAAATATTTGCGTCTGTTCCCTAACAGTTCATTCCGTTACATAATGTGTTATTGTAAATATTTACTGTTTTTAAAACCATAAAACATCACATTAAACTTCAATAAGAGATATATATTTATAAACGTTAACTTTAAACTCAACTCAAACTCAACTTAGAATGACTGACCGAATGTCTTCATGCACTGTTGTCAGCACAGTCTTTGCTAATAAACGGGAAAACTTACAATTGCTTCTGAAATCATTACTATATTAGTGGTTCTGTATTTAGTATACAATCAACTTTAATTTTATAAATATATCATCTTATATTGAATTATTCCGTACTGATGCGTGATTTAACATATAATGTATGATATACCAGAATAAAAGGCGACCACTCAATTCTAAACAAGTTAGAAGAAGATACAATCGAAAGTCTTTGTTGAAGCCAGTGTCATCAACACCTGCACCCAATATTTGCACAAAATGTAATAGTTGATATGGGGAGCATGTTGTTGGTATTATCTTATTTTTGTCGAAAATGTGCCAGACTATCAAGAGCCCAGCCCTTTATACTTTGATGATACGTTGAACTTCTGCGAGAGTAAAGTGTGCCTCTTGTTGAGAAAACTAGATTGGGGGCGATTTTCCCCCAAATTAGGAAGTTTTACGTATGTAGGTGCAATGGCTGCTGCACACCAATGTTTTCTTCAGTGTTGGTAAGAATGAGGTGTCCATCATTACAGGACTTATACTCATAATTAAATCCTAATTATTCCCCTATAATGTGACGAGAAGATTCGGTTTCTCAGTTCAAATTTTCGCAAAGGAAATGAATTGGTACCATTACCGTGCATGCAGTTACTAGTTTAGTGCTTGTGGAATAGTCGTGCATCCCTTAAGACAAAATGTTTCTAATGTTCTAATGTTCTTCACATGGCTTACTACTTTATGTTTATAAGAAAATACAATGTTTGATTTTTACAAATGCATTTGACTTTAAAAAAATGGTAGAAGAAAATCATTGCGAGTTATTGAGAAAAAAATCATTTCTTTGCGTTTTTAATATTAATCGATTGTTTAGTTATACATAACTGCATTGCATGATTGAATGCATTACGCAGGTTATTTTTCTATATTCCCTCTTTTAATGCTTGAATAACCTTTTTGAAAAAATCTTCTTAGTGAATTTACAAATGTAAAGTTATGCACATTACTTTTAAGATAAATTAATATACCTCCTTTACCCATACTCTTTTGGTATGTACAAGTGTCGTAAATAAGTAGCAGTTGCTATTTATTATTCATATTATAAACAACCGTTTCTTATTAACAATCTTTGTATATTTTCCATCTGTGAATGTACAGTGTAATAAGTTATTTGCAAAGTAAGTATCGTAAGACATGTATTATTTAACGATACTGGAGTATTCTCAAACCCGGTTCTTAAGTCGATACAGGATGATGTTATGATTAGAATGCAGTATGTTTTATACATTTTCTACAAAGTCCTTATTGGACTTATTGGACTATAATTTGTAAATTTAAATTCGACTTTTAATCCTACGAACAGATCGATGTTGATATAATTCATTGGAAGCTATGAGTTATTAGGTCACGTTTCTAATGACTCTTATTACGAAACCGATTTCATTTTCATATAATTTCACTTTATATAACAAAAGTGAAGAAAATGTATTTCAAAACTAATTAAAAATCTCATTTAAACGACTTTTAGAAGTCAAATGGTTTTCATTTGAAACTTGTAAAATATCTTAAAATAATGTGCCCCGACCATTATTTAGTATTCGTTGTAGAAAAATAAGATGGTTATCAATGTAGAAAAATAAGATCGCCATATGTTATGTACAGAGCCTCTGTGTATAACTACTAAAACTTTAATTAAGTGTACAAAGAGTATCTGTAAATTGTATCAAAATGCTTTTCAGTTACAAATGCCTAAATTGTTCAGTCTTCTCATATTGTATGTTGTGTAACCTGCTTACATTTCATCAAGCACAGCTAGGCAGTGCCTGTATTATTGAATACCTTAATAAAATCAAACGGAAGTCGTGAATATATTACACAGCTCGCATAAGACAGTACTATTTAAATTCCGTGCTGCACAGCACTTAAAAGTTTCTTGTTGGCGAAAATATTTTAATATTGTCGAATTAACATATTTTGTGTACTAAGAGTAAAAGTTGTTACATTTGTACTGCCAAAACTACCAATAAATATAAACAAAGCTTTTGCTAGCACTTACTCTTATCGTCGTTCTAACCCTACTTATTAACGCGGAACCGCTAAGTAAATTAATTATTAAAATATGGCCTCTCGATAATGTAATCATATTCGTCACTCGACGAGCGGATTATCGTATAAATTGACGGCAATTACAAGGTAGTTGATCGCACGAGTGCCATCGTGGCCTACTCAGCACCAGTAGTCGGCAACCAGAGGAAGTACAATAGCCGCTGAATAGGTTGCTGCCCGCCCTTCACATCCGGTGCTGTAAAACTAATAAAACTATACAGCCTACACCGCTAGCGCGTTAAGTCAAGGGCTATTGCAGCTGTCCTAGTTCTGAATGTTTGATGACTCGTGCTATCTGCCAATTGTTCTCTGCACGTGACATTCGTTTGACACATTCGTTTGTCTCATACTCTGTCAATTTGCATTTCATGAAGGCTTTTCAATCATCACGAGAGCACACACTTCGCTTATTAAGCAGAGCAAATGGTATAAAACTTTGTCCAAAAAATATTATAATAATAATAATAATAATAATAATAATAATGAAATATTACAGGTAGAATATTGTTTAAATTTTAAAAAAACATTATTTTAAATATTACCTAGCGGAAATAATTGAGAGACATTTTTAACATGCCTTCAAACAAAACATTGAACAATGATATTACAAAATATTTAAAATAGTATATATATTATTGCATTTATCTGCTTAATATAAAACTCCTGTTAGTGTATTTGATTATTTATATTTTTAGTGAAAAAATACAACTTCCATTCAATGTTACTGCTAAAATATTTGTTATTATTATTATTATTATTATTATTATTATTATTATTATTATTATTATTATTATTATTATTATTATTTTACTCCTCTACTTCTCAAGAGATGTCGAAGTATTCCCGCTCAAGACACAACTTGTCTGTACAAAAATATGGAGTTGCTACAATGGAAAGCTTCCTCATCCAGGGTTCTAACTTCTTTCGTGTAGTCCTTCATTAATGATGATTTTGGTGATGTCTTTACTTTCTTGGCTCTTCATCTACCTCATTCAAGACCCAAAAGCTTCCTGGCAGTGCTTGCCGTACCTAATAAAGCAGCCTTTTCCATAGTTCTGAGATGTTTTTCTTGTACCTTCAGACGTTTTCCAGCCCTCTCCCAATCCTTTGTAACTACACTATTTGTCGATATTATGACAGGTAAAATCTCCATTCTCTGCAATATGTAGTACATATCCTTCAACAAAACAGTTAGTGGCAGGTATTTTCGTTTTCTTCAGCAACAGTTGACACTAGGTTGTCGTCTGTAGGAACTGAGACATCAATAATCATAGCTGTTATCGCTATTTTATCAAATAAAACTATGTCTGGGGTGTTTGCTTCAACGGTCCTGTCGGTTATAATTGTGCTGTCCCACAGGATTCGTGCTAGATTATTACTGATACCTTGCTCAGGCTTACACTTATAATACGACTACTCTTGTTCTACTAGTTGATATCTCTTTGCAAGTGCCTGATGAATTACTTTGGCTACATTATTATGTCCCTGTAAGTATTCAGCTTCTTATTGATTCAGTGGTGAGTTGTAGTTGACATTTACATAATTGAAATGATTGAAGGCGTTGTCATTGTCAACAATAGTATTTATTTTAAAAATAGCAGCTTTCGATGGCTTAGCCATCATCATCAGTTTTCTTTACAGGTTACAACACAGCTCTTGTCAACAACATATTACGCCGCAAAATTCACAAACGAAAACTGAAAATGTACACTACGCTCTCTAACGTAACACTAACATCAGACAAGTACACTTGTTTACCATATTTTGGAAAACTTTCAGAAAAAGTCGCACACAATATACACAAAGCCGGTATCAAAGTTTCATTCAAAACACAAAATTCTCTCAGAAAAATCTTAGCTCCTAAAACACACACAGAAATCTTCTAGAAAAAAGCGGTGTCTACGCACTACATTGCCACGATTGCGAAGCAAAATTATTGGTCAAACAGGCAGAACTTTCAATACAAGAATAAAAGAACATATACACGCTTGGAAACACAACACCTGCAAATCTCACTTTGCCAATCATTTACTTCAGACAGGTCACACATTCAATCCACACACAGACATTCACATACTGGAAATAGAAAATCAATATCATACCAGATTAACATTGGAAAACCTTCACATTCATCTCAATAGTAACCTACTGAATGTAAACATAAACTACAACCCTTCCCCTCTGCTAAAATTACTTTTTTGACACCACCCTCACACCACACCCTTCGGGGGTGACACAACACAGCACACCGCACCCAGGCCATTAACCCTCCTCCTCCACCCCACGGCCGGTTCTTAAGCTGCGGGACACGCCCGAGCCAACGTAGTCGTTTTTGTGGCTCCCAGACAGCAGGTAAGAAACGGCTCAACTTACTTTTCGTATTTTCTCTCTCAAAATTGTACATGTACTATATTTTCATTCATTTTCTTGCTTAAATTAAAAAACTACTATATTACATAAAGATATAACTCTCCGTCCCCTTCTTTCTTTCCTTTCTTTAATTCTTCTTCTTTCATTTCTTAAGATGTTTTAAATTATATAAATTATTTTATATTATAAAGATCTAACTCTCCGTCCCCCCTTTCTTTCTTTCATTCTTTCTTTTTCTTTTCTTTAATTCTTCTCCTTTCATTTCTTAAGATGTTTTTAAAATTAGGTAACTATGTTAATTCTAATTTTATATTTTTCTTGTACCAGAAAACTGATGATGATGGCTAAGCCATCGAAAGCTGCTATTTTTAAAATAAATACTATTGTTGACAATGACAACGCCTTCAATCATTTCAATTATTCAGCTTCTACCAAAGATGGCCATCCATTGCATATATGTTGGATAGATTCATTGGTAGTTGTACACAATCGGCATTTGCTATCAATCTTTTGGCCCATAACATATTTTTGATAGGCTCTGGTTTTAATAACTTCGTCTTGTATGGAGAACAGGAATCCCTTTGTTTCACTATACAGACCCACCGTTCGCAGTCATTCTGTAGACCATTTCAGATAAACATCCTCAGGACTCAACGCGGCTGTAAAGTTGCCATGCATAAGTTGCCATTCTAAGCGTTCATTCGGTCTTGAGCTGTCAAGTACAGGAAATCTCTATTATCTTGGGCTACACATAATCCGCTGATGTTTTATATTCTGAGAGAAAATTGCTTTATGAAGTAGACTATCAACTGACAGAAAATAGTGACGTAATTTCTCTTCCTGCTAGCGACATAGTGCTTCCAAATTCAACAGTCCTCTCGATTTATTTCGAGATAGATATAATCTCTGAATTGAACTATATGGATGATGGGGTTGATGTTTTGTAAGCGCCGTTCTCAATTTTCTGTCGAAAGCTTGTAAAGAGGTATACGTCCATTTCATCACTCCGAAGGTGTAAGTTGCTACAGGAATAGCCTATGTGTTAATTGCAGGCATTTTATTTCTTGTGCTGATGCTCGTCTCACAAATTGTATTTACTCTGATAAGTACCTTCTTTTTTAATTATTATTATTATTATTATTATTATTATTATTATTATTATTATTATTATTATTATTATTATACTTATTGACATAAGTAACAAAATTACATGTTTTTTCGGGACAAAGAATAATTTTTGCATTGTGACAATCATGTGAATGCACTACAAAAGTTTCAAATTATTTATTGCGATTAATCTATCATTTCTATAGTAAAAATATTCGCAATTATGAAAAAAATGTATATCTTTATCCTTAAGTCCTATTTTTGAAAACATCGAATATAAACTCGACAAACTCAAAGCTGGCTATAAAACATGAACTACCTTGTGAAAAATATTCATTTATAGAGAAAATTTTCCAAAAACGTAATTAGGAATGATTCCATCATGGTGAAGTTCTAGCAATTGAAATTCTATAAAAATCTGTTCTGAAGGCGGAAGGTCCAAAGAAGCGTGAGAAAAGGCTAAATTGAAGCAATGATGTGTAAATACTACGGATTATCGAGTCAGTCGTTTCTGATAAATGTCCTTAAAAAAGGAACAATCACCTGAGAATACTATAAATCAACAAAAGATCCGACCAGAATTTCCTGTCATTTTAAATTATTTGAATATATTGATGTAACACCATAAATGCAGGTCATCGCATTTTCACCAGTATATATATATATATATATATATATATATATATATATATATATATATATATATATATATATATATATCGAAGTAAAATCTCTATTTTAATAGAATAAAAATATGAAAAACTCGCTGAATTTATTCACAATCATAATATTGCTAGTTTCAATTATAAAAGAGTCTAATAACTCTCATATTTAGTCTCTTATTTAGGAGTTGACTAATTCGCATTTTTTGGTATTCCTGTTTTCTTCAAACCAGGGAGCAATTCTGAGATGCCGTGTATTTTACAGGAACTTTTTTTTATCTTATCTACCCTTATTGTCTTTAGCTGGACAAAATATTGAACTGAATTTACACGTGCGTGTGAACATGAATTGAATTTATACGTTCCTGTTTTTGAGTATTAATAGTTGAGTTACTCCTTAAAAAAGAAAAGGCATCCCATATTTGAATCCATTTCTTGATTAACTTAACATAGCCCTCAAAAGTACGTGATTCAGAGAACAACGAAGAACATTTTTTGTGCTCCGCGAGGCGTGGCTCCTGGCACGTATTCTTAGCATATCCTTTCAGACATAACATGAGTTGAGAGAACGCCCGAAAGACATCCAACGGATCGTGTTTTCTCGGCGTGCGGGTTAGATGCGCTTTCGGATCCAATCACGCCCGGGGCGGCGGTGACGGGGCGAGTGGGAATGGAGACTGGGATGGGCCAACCCCCAACCCCCGACCCTCGCCACGCCCCCCGCGGCGTCTCCCGTGCCACCCCTACGCCACCCCCTGCGCCGCCTCGCGCCATCCCCGCCGACTCCGCGACACCATCGCCGCCCCTGCCACCCCCGCGCCACCCCCTCGCCACCCCCACCGCCCCTCGCGCCGCCCCTCTCGGCGTCCCCCACGCCAGCCCCTGCCCCGCCTCGCGCCATCTCCGCCGACCCCGCGTCACCACCGCCGCCCCTGCCCCCTCGCGCCATCCCCCACGCCAGCCCCTCGCCCCGCCTCACGCCCGCCATCTCGACGACCCCGCGTCACCACCGCCGCGACCCTGCCCCCTCGCGCCACTCCCCATGCCCCTGCCAACCCCCAATCCCACCCTCGCCACGCCCCCCGCGGCGTCTCACCGTGCCACCCCTACGCCACCCCCTGCGCCGCCTCGCGCCATCCCCGCCGACTCCGCGACACCATCGCCGCCCCTGCCGCCCCCGCGCCACCCCCTCGCCACCCCCACCGCCCCTCGCGCCGCCCCTCTCGGCGTCCCCCACGCCAGCCCCTGCCCCGCCTCGCGCCATCTCCGCCGACCCCGCGTCACCACCGCCGCCCCTGCCCCCTCGCGCCATCCCCACCGCCCCTCTCGGCGTCTCCCATGCCGCCCCCGCACCGCCTCCGACCCCGCGACACCCCCGCGCCGCCTCCGTCTCGCACCGCGCGCTTCCACTGTCGCTTCGCTCTCCACACGCCATCGCTCCGCGCGGTAATACCATTACTGCAGACGGTGTCCCAGGCGGTCGCTCTTCCGGAGCCCTGGTTTAAGAGCAAACGGAGAGCTTGCTTATTTATTAGTGCATAATAGTAGTGTAAGTAACAAGGCTAAAATGTCGAGATTTTTTACGAGTTCGGTAAATGATCGAGTCCAGGAACGTTCACATTTCCGCCGAGGTACGTTCAATAAACCAATAAACTCAGAAAGAAATACACAGATCAATCAATTTGTTGGCATACGTCTTAACCTAGATAATTCTCTTTAGCAAAAATCAAGTACTACAAAATATATCTGCCAACTTACATAGTACTTATATTGTGTATGAAATATAAATTTTAGTAGTTTCATGGCCATTGTTGTCATGATCATTCGTCGCCAGACATTCTTACTTGTCGTAAAGTATCGCACCTTGTTCTGTGTCACGTCCACGCATTTTTACCACACTAGTATGATAAAAAACTTTTACCGGCTAATCTGAAAATCCTTAACTTAAAATATGATTAATGATAACGCGCAGAAATGGGTTTTTTAAATTGTGAGTTTAGTACAAGTTTTTTCTTATTTACATCTTTTCTTAATTTTATATTTATTAGTTAATAATTTTTATTTTTCTATTTTTATTCGTTTCTTTGCTTTTTTGATTCTTAATTAGCTTATTGCTAGCGCAATACTGCATAGATTAATATACGGAGAGATCATCACATCTTCTAGGACAAATGAACTAGTGGTGGCTATTATCAGTAAAACGGCAACAAAATCACTCAACAAAATGTTGAAATACATGATTTACTGAAATCATATAACCCATTAAAATGTATGTTGTACTCCACCTACATCCGATAGCAAAAATGGATATAAAATGCCATTTGTTAAAAGTTACGTTCACTTTTAAAGACAACAAAATCATACAAATAAAAAAAAATACAACAGTGTTTACAATACATTTTGGAAATAATTCAAATATCATAGGTGAAAATCTATATCGCAATAAATACAATTTAAGTGCCAAAGTAATTCAATGTAACTATAAACATTGTTACCGACACTTACAAGAACAGATAAGGTGGAACAGTAAGAAACGTTACCGGTGTTAATAATACATTAAAGACATCCGACACCGCGTCGGAATTGTAAGATAAGTAGAGTAACAACAGCAGCAAAGAAATTGAACACTGGAATTAGAGAAGATGGTGGTAGCAATATAATTTGGAAATAAATAATGGAATACCATAGGAGAAAAGTTAATTTACAATAGTGCAATCGCAATAAACTGTTTGTAAGTAATTTATGTAATTTATCTATAAATATTCTTGTCAGCAGTCTGTCGGTATAGAAGAACGAGAAAACCGATATAAAGGAGCAATAAGAAACGTTGAAGGTGTCAGGAAGACACTAAAGACATCCGACCTCGCGCCGAGAAAGCGAAAGGGAAACACGAGCAGGAAGAAGTCAGCAGTTGCGGGTGACGAGCTGTCGCCCCCGCCATTTTTAATCCCGCGCGGCGGAGGCGGAGGCGGAGGCGGCGCCGGGGCGGCGCCAGGTAACGCGATCTGCCGCCGCCCCCACCCCGGCCTAACTCGGGGGCCGCGCGGGCGCCTCAGGAAATCACGAAAGGCTCGTTGCGGCGCGGAGTGGCGTGCGGGCGTGGCGTGCGAGAATCCAGCTCCCCCCACCCACTCCCACCCCACCCCACCCCGCCCTCGACCGACCCAACGGGCCGCCTCCGTCCTCCGAAACGCCCTCGCTGGTTGCCTTCCGCCAGCCAGTCGACACCGCGACCGCCCCGCTGCCATCGCCCCTGCTTGCTGCCCGCCACCACCACACCCCCTGGGTGCCCTCCTCGTCGCCGTCACCGCTGTTGCCCCGCGAGATTGGACACGATAAGTCGACGCAATATGATGCGTGCTCGTTCCAGGGCTCGAGGCAAACGGCATGCAAGCGACGAGGGCGTCCCGCCGCCGCCGTCACCCCGCGCCCAAGATCCGCCGGCGGTGATAGCCCGGAGGCCGCGCGCGGGCACGCCACTCTCGCGGGGGCGGGGCCGGGGGCGACGCGGGCGGAGGCGGAGGACGGCGGCGGGGACGGAAGCGGCGCGCGGGCTGGAGTATGGGTTGGCCCGGTGGCGGCGCAGCGGTGGGAGAGGAGGGTGGAGCGGAAGGCGGCGCAGGGGCGACCGGGATGGGGGCGGGGGCGCGGGCTGGGGTACGGGTGGTGGCACTGGCGTTTCGCGCGGCGAGGACGGGGCGCCCAGTACGAGAGCGACGGCGGGGACGGTGGCGGCGGCGAGGGCTGCGATACGGGCGGTATCGGTGACGGGGTGAGCGGCGAGGACGGTGCGGCGGGAACCAGGGCGACGGAGGCGGCGGCGCGGGCTGGGATACTGACGGTGTCGGTGGCGGAGCGAGCAGCGGGGACGGGGTGGCGGGAGCGAGGGCGACGGCGGGGACCGAGGCGGCGCGCGGGCTGATACTACTGGCGGGTCGGTGGCGGGCAGGCGGGGGTGGCGGGAGCGAGGGCGACGGCGGGGACGAAGGCGGCGGCGCGGGCTGGGATACTGGCGGTGTTGGTGGCGGAACGGGCTGCTGGGACGGGGTGGCGGGAGCGAGGACGACGGCGGGGACGGAGGCGGCAGCGCGGGCTGGGGTAGGGGCCGGGTCCTTTGCGGTCGGAGGGAGAGGGAGGCGTGTGCGAGGGCTGCGGCGGGGGCGGAGGTAGAGGGTGGCGGCGCGGACTGGGGTGGGGGCGGTGGCGCCTTCGTGCAATTTTTATGGGAGCGCTGCGCTTCGCTTGTGCTTATCGAATGCGCCGACGCGATTAAACGGGGGACGCTCCGGAGTGCGGAACGCAACATGCTCAATGTGAAAGGCTGCACTGTAAGCGCGGCAAGCGATGTTCACTTCATTGTCTATTTTTATTAATTTGGTTAAGAAAATAATATCAGTGACGGAAATAAATATTTAAATATAGTATGAGGACTATAAAATTGTAATATACAAACTCCGCATATTTTCTTAAAATCTTCAAAAGCGAGGATAACTTAATAGGAAAAAATGTATAGGGTAATATATTAACTAATATTCAACAATTTATAATGTTATTTACATACAATTGTTTTAATTTTCTCGTGAATATGTCAGTCAAATTACTTTGTAACTCCACAATACCTTAACGCAAATAATGGGATTCCTAACACTCTGCATCTGCTTAGTAAAAAACTAATTAAATAAATTTATTTGTGTCATTTTAAGTAAAAAAAATATTACCTCACGCAATATTATAAGAAAATATAAAATTTTCGACAAATACCCGACTCGCAAAGGGACGAGAGAATTTGAAGACATTTCTATTTTACGATATGAATTTAATAAAACTATTCCACTAATAATATTACCACATAAGAGTTTAAGAATCAAATATTAATTTTATTAATGAAAAGCGTGCTTTCACTTCTCATTGCTTCCTAAAATTAATGTATCACGGCTTGTGACTGGCCAGTAGAGAAATTTTGTAAGAACATTCGGATAGAAAGCGCAATATATTTTAGATGAACCATTCTAATTGAGTATATCAGATGTCTATTTAAATGCTATTGAATAGTAATAACCTTTTTAAGAGTTTAATTTATGGTTAATGTGAATCTGATTAGTACTTGTAAACTATTATTAGTATTTTAATAATTTTAGGTTTCTGAATTAAGGAGTTTATAAATAACTGGACCATCAAATCAATCACGTAAGAATTAGTTTATTAGTGTTCAGTTTTGTCATTTCTACCCATTTTGTTGAAAAATACCACCGAAAAGTATGGTTCTAGTACTATTTAATAATGAAAGCATTGCAGTAAACATAGATATTAAAAAAGATACCTGTTTAAAATGAGACACTTTTCAGAATTGTGTTTTCTGGAAAATGCCTTACGTCCTTCTGGTTAAATGGCAGTTCGAATGAAAACTGTGACCCAAACGACGGAAATTTGGTCTGTAGCGCAACATTAACGAAAGAGCATCGAAAATGGCCGTTGATGTTTTTCATCTCATTTTAAAACTTCGATCTCATAATGTTCCGACAATGAACAATGAAAACAGAACAATGAAAAATTAAATAATTCTCTTTTTCACTGAACACTTCCTTACTTTCTTGTTCTCTTTATCATTGCATAATTGTCACATTTGGCTTTTCCTTTTGAAGTTAAATAATCTAATAATTTCAGGTAATGAGGCAATGTTAGCTCAGATCATCGCTTTCCCTAAATATTTTTGTTTTAATATTTTTATAATTGTTATCGAGGATTTAAAAGAAGTATATATTCAAAAATCAAATAAATAGAGGAAAGGAATCTTTCGATGTCATCAATATGTGTTCGTTTTTTTATAAATATATTTGAAAAATAATGTAGTTATCTGTAACTTTTGAATCCACAATTTTATGCGATTCGTTTTTGTGCGATTTGTTAAAATGAATCAATCGTTGGTATATAGTTTAGATGACTATCGCATTTGCACATGCTATGCTGACACATCTCCATCCTTGAAATGAAAGTGACTTTGCATGGAGTAAACTGAAAATTTGGAAGTTGTTCTAAAACTTTCCACTTCCATAGCTGATTATTTTTTCTTACTTTTATCTTGTAATACAGCGAGTGCATGGTGAGTTTTTTACACATTTGCTTTATACACCATAAGGGGCAGATTCTATTTATCAGAATAATGTTAATAACGTTATTGAACATATTCAGGGTTACCACATTTTGGAAGATATAACTCATGGCAAAATCATTATGTGCAGTAAATTATTAATATAGTTAAATTAATTAGTAAAAATATTTGAAATGTCTAGAATTAACTGAATGCATTCCAGATGTTTTCAGTATAGTAATATGTTACATTGCAAATGTTACGTGCTCGTACATAACAATTATTTTCTATCTAATTTCTTAGAACCAAGAATACTAAAAAAATTCTCTCGACCTGGAGCTCGTTGTCTAAGACGAGCCTTGATTATTTTAGCATCCTCTTTACCTGACAATTTTGTTTCAAATTGCATGTGTTCATAGTAGCTCTATGGTGTCCAAAAATGCGATAGACACGATTTAAAGTTGACCTGGTGTCTGGTGATGATAACTCTAAATTGTTCAGCGACATGCCACAGAGGAATAGCTTTACGTCGTGCAATATTTATGGATAGAGATACTTATCGTTTAAGGGTATGAATCCAAGCTTTTTTTACTGCATTCTAGCATAAATTGTTTGTGACATGAAACTAACGGTAGTGAGATGACATCTTGTTATTTAGATTTATTTTAGTAGGAAATTTAACTAAATGCGTTTTTGAATTTTACGTCAGAGCATGTCACCTTCAAGTAATGCAACGGTGAGAGACAACATGCTCTTTCCCCACACAAATGAAAGATGTCCTAGAAGTTAAGTAAGAAAGAACGTCCTTTTAAATAAATTGAACACAAAATTTAGTTCATTATACTACGCGTTCAAAATTCTTTCAAATTCAGTTAGCCTTCATACTACTAGTTGTGAATATTTCGCGAATGTTCATTCGCGCCTGAAATATAGATATTATAGAGAGATATGAGATATTATTCTGGGGAAAGACATCTTATAGCTCCCAGACTTTTAGATTACAAAAAAGAATTGTACGAAGAATAAAAAGCAAATATTTCATATATATCATATTCATCAAGTAACAGTACCATCAGCTCAATACAAAATATTACATACAACGCGTACATTATTTTACATTTGCCAGATGACATTAAACGATTAAATTCGATACAAAAGTGTAAGTCCCAAGTAAAA